>OZ020611.1:23392112-23466117 GCA_963971575.1 Liopterus haemorrhoidalis
TACATAAGGAAAAGATGTAGAGTTGTTGTACCGTAATAGAAAAGATTGAAAACATTTCAACTACATGGTAAGTTCGATATAACGACTATATATATATATATATATATATATATGTATGTATGTGTGTGTGTCTGTGTGTCTGTGTGTGTGTCTGTGTGTCTGTGTGTGTGTCTGTGTGTCTGTGTGTCTGTGTGTCTGTGTGTCTGTGTGTCTGTGTGTCTGTGTGTCTGTGTGTCTGTGTGTCTGTGTGTCTGTGTGTCTGTGTGTCTGTGTGTCTGTGTGGCTGTGTGTCTGTGTGTCTGTGTGTCTGTGTGTCTGTGTGTCTGTGTGTCTGTGTGTCTGTGTGTCTGTGTGTCTGTGTGTCTGTGTGTCTGTGTGTCTGTGTGTCTGTGTGTCTGTGTGTCTGTGTGTATACACGATAACTCAATAACGGTTTAAATTAAAGAGTTCGTTCTGGTACTAAAAAATTCTCCTAATAATTGGGAAGAACCCTATTGTTTTTTATTAAAATCCGAAACCGGAAACGAAAGTTATTAAACATTAAAATTTAAAAAAAATCGTAACTAGTAAACCAAGCCTAGGTATAAAAGGCTAAAAATTGTATAGGACATAATTTGATGTATTTTTGAAGATTTGCCTAAATATTTGTTCAAATTAAAAAAAAAAAAAAATTATGTATTTTTTTTTTATTATTTTTTTTATGGGAGGGCAAGTCTAGCGGAGGTATTCCTTCGCCACTGGTTTTTTTATGGGAGGGAAAGTCTAGCGGAGGTCTCTCTTCGCCACTGGTTTAAATATCTAACAATAGATATCAGTCTATTGAGAAACATTGTGCTTATTGATATTGACAATACATATAACATAAAAAAATACGCGGAATGATACGCGGGTTCCTGGATATCCAGAGTTGTCCAGGATAAGAATCTTACAGGGATTCAGTAAACACACTACTACTTCCAATGTGTGGGTTTTCCCTAACTATATAAAGATTAAACCCGCTGTCTCTGTTTTATTTATCTTTATTAAAGATAAAAAATATATCTGTTTGTAACAAAATTAACTGAACAGTTCAAGTATAGACGTAAACGATGATGTTGAAGCATATGTGTGTTGTGCAATTATTACTGTTGACTGTCATGTATTGTTTTGAAATGGATAATAGATTTCTTATACGATCCAATTGTCAAAGCGGTTATGCAGAAATAGGAGGTACTTGCAGAGAAATTTTAACAACAACTGCCGCTCCAGTAAAACGTAGAGGAAAAATAATGTGCCATGCAGGATATATTTATCGTAGAGGAAGATGTAGAAGAATGGATCCAACACGAACACCTAAGCCGTATGAAGGTTCGTTATTGAATCATAATTATCATCAGTCAGTCATTTATGTCCACTGCTAGGTACAGGCCTCCCATTTGCATCTCCACTTCTTATTGTTTTGTGCCACCAGTCGCTGATCAGTTTGTTAACCCCTCAGAATAGACCCGGAAGTAATTTTTTTGTTTTTCAATTTTATTTCAGATCATTCTGTGTATTTTTATGACAATAAACTTCTAAACTAATGGACAAATCGGTATGATCAAAATGCCTCCCTTACATGTATATGTAAGTGGCGGTCGGTACAAACATAACTAGAACTAGGACAAAAAAAGGTTTTCAAAATACAAAATATAAAATACCGATAAAAAACTATTAATATACTACCTTTATAATATTTGAACACACTTGTCGTTTGCTGGACGTTCTGAGACGGAGACAGTGGCAGTTTTTTAACGATCCGTACTTTAGCCAGGGATACATCGGAAAATAATCGCAGCATAAACAAATAATTTACACTGCACCACTATGACTTACTGACTTACTGTCTGAATTATAAGAGATCTAAAGAATATAGGTAATTAATATTCCCATTGTATGAAACGTCACAACATCTATTATCTATTACACCGGTCAACAGGAATTTTGAGTCTGGGTTCTGCATATCTGATTTTATTTCTTCCACATAATTAATTAAAAAAAAAAAATAGTTTTACCCGAAAAAGTTTGGTTTTGTAGCTATCAGAATGAAATTACGGATTTTAAGAAAATTTCCTTTTTAAGATGGTTGGATTCCTGATGGGATGCATTCCCATCAGAAATTCAACCATTCTCTTGATTTGATAAATTCGCCGCAAATATAGCAGGATGAGTCTACCTCGTGTCTAAAACTTTTTGACGCCATTTTTGGATCTGCTGCCACACAAAATGCATTGTATCGCTGCAATGCGCATGCGCATACCGACTATGAACCACGTAACTGAAATGCCACTTGCTTTCCACCCGCTCGTTCCCACCCTTACTTAATATAACGCGCTTCTCCTTATATAGTCATAAAAATAAATAAATATCTATTGATCGTTGTAAAATGTACAAAAGCAAAGTTTTTCAAAAATAAACGAAGGTTTTAGTTATTTTTCGATATAAAGAATCAGAAAATAATCATTAAAATAAAAACTCAAAAAATTATTATTTTTTTGTTGACCTGTGTTATTAGTCAAATTTTAAGGAATTTGTACTGCATTATATGCTGGTCCTGTAATATATCAACCCTGTAATAGAACAGTCATTCAGCTGTATATTTGTATTTCATTAAGGTTAAAACTTTTCCAATGACCAGTTGAACTATTGAGATTCGAGCATTATTTACATTTATTGGGGGCAATAAAATATTAATGTAGCGGCTTTTGTTATTTCAGTAGCATATCTATTTCTGAGTGAAAGATTTATTTTGAAAAAATACACTATTTTCACATCTGACAATTATTTTATTTTCTTTTCTGTCTAATATACTCGTGTAGCACCAGTAGACGCTCCGCGGAGAACCAAGTGCTCTGCGCAGCACAGTTTGGGAAACTCTTGTCTAGTATATAGTGTTTGTAGGTTTAAAGAACTACCGTAAAACTATTTTTTTACCTGTATGATTTTTCTCTTAAAGTTTTGTCTATTTTGACGGGATTATAACCAATGTTTTGTGCTGAAAATGGCCTAGCAGCCGAAATACATGAATCGATATATTAATATACACAAAATGGAACGTATACCAAGTGTTTTATTTTTTATTTCAAATTTCTCTAATAATTGGAAATATTTACGAAACCCTAACAATGCTTGGGTTTTTTCAGATACCTTCACAATGGACTAGGAGAACATTTATTAATAAGAAGAAAAATACAGCTTACTATATATTTTATATTAATGCTATTTATCTAAGTATACATATATACCTAATAACTTATTAAAATATACATAATTTATTCAAAAATACCTCATTTAAAAACCCCAGATTAATGTTCTAATAATGAAAAAATAAATTAAACTCTCAAACAATACACAAAATTCAATAACTAACAATTTGCCGAATATATAAAAATCTACCACAAAATCGATTAAACCAACATTAAAAATCAGCTGTGGCCACCACAGGACCGACCGCCATCGTAAAGTACTCGTATAAAATACTTTCTAGCAGCCGAGTAGAAATAACTTGGCCTAATATTTTCTTACAGAGATATTATTTGTCATGACCATGGAAACGTTACATAACAGTATGAAAAAATTAAGACTTATTTTAAAAATATTTACAAAAATTTGTCGAAATTTTTCGTTTTATCAAAAAACGTCTCAAATAAAAGTTATTAGTTATTGTATTTATAGCAACTTTTGTTCAATAATTTTTTTCGAAATATTTTTCTGTTGCTAAATATTCGCCAAAATCTTAAAATCGACACGAGTAAACTTTCATTTCTAGTCAACCGATTTTTACCAAAAGTTGATCAACTCGTGTCATTGATGTCAAAAGTTTAGATATGCAGTTTCATAAAAATCCTTTCAGCCTAATTTGCTCTGCACGTGTACACAGACGGACAGACAGACAGACAGACGGACAGACAGACGGACAGACAGACAGACGAACAGACAGACCGACAGACATCATGCTAAAAATAGTCAAAACGTTATGTAGGGACCTCAATTCGTAGAGATCCATCGAAATCTCGAAATGTCAAAATCGGTATGATCACAATACCTCCCTTTCAACCGATTTTTACCAAAAGTTGATCAACTCGTGTCATTGATGTCAAAAGCTTAAATATGCAGTTTCATAAAAATCCTT
Source organism: Liopterus haemorrhoidalis (assembly GCA_963971575.1). Lineage (NCBI taxonomy): Eukaryota > Metazoa > Arthropoda > Insecta > Coleoptera > Dytiscidae > Liopterus > Liopterus haemorrhoidalis. The sequence goes on from OZ020611.1 coordinate 23,396,263, forward strand.
TTAGCCGAATTTGCTCTGCACATGTACACAGACAGACGGACGGACGGACGGACAGACAGACGGACGGACAGACGGACAGACAGACAGACGGACAGACAGACCGACAGACATCATGCTAAAAATAGTCAAAACGTTATGTAGGGACCTCAATTCGTGGAGATCCATCGAAATCTCGAAATTTCAAAATCGGTATGATCACAATACCTCCCTTATATATATTGACGGTCGGTAAAAATTGATGCGGAATGTGAATATTCACACATTTCAGGATGTTGCAGGTATTTAGTATATCAGTGGTGTTCATAAAGTCGATCTCCAGATGAAAGTAATTATAAATATATAAAAAAAAAAAACAATGTGTTGAAAAATATATTAAATTCAAGACTGCAGATAATACCTCTGGCAACAAGCAACACAAAATGTCAAAAAGTAGGCGCGACGAATGTAACGACTTGGCTCACTTTTCAAATATGAAGACTGACCGACAGATTGACGGGCGGACGGATGGACATAAAGACACAGACAGACAGACAAACAGACAAACCGACCGACAGACATCATGCTAAAAATAGTCTAGATCCATCGAAATCTCGAAATGTCAAAATCGGTATGATCACAATACCTCCCTTATATATGTTGGTGGTTGGTAAAAATGACTCAATGGTTATTTCACCACCAGTTCAGCATCCATCGAAATAATCCAGTGTCGTCCCGGCATGCCATTATGTCATAGATTAAGAACTTTGAGGAGACTGGTTCTGCACTAAAAAATAAGCCTTCGAATGCAGTCAGAACTCTTCATACCCCGAAAAATATCGCAAATTGAGAGCTATCGGAAATGTTTAGGGTTAATGCGCGCTCAAGGATAAAAGAATTTTTGTGCAGACACGGAGGTCATCTCGAAGACGTAGTCTTCAAATAAAGAAATAATAAAACACTTTTTTATTACCTCTGATTTGATATATTAATAACTTCACTTTAGTTTTATAATCTCCTATTTTTCTGCCTCACTTTGTATAATAATTTTTTGAACCTTTCTGCAAAACAAAAAATAAACAAATAAGTAAAAATAAAATAAAGTAAATAAAATTTAACTCTGTCACTGTATTTTGTTATTTATCTGGCCAACAAAACATATCGTATGTTTATCAAACTAGAGCAGTTGTGTTGTTAATCTTCATGATGGAACTTAAGTCTCTTTGCATATTATATCTAATTATTTTGATTCTTGTGAATGTGTCTTGTCGAAAGAAAAACAAAGACGTAAAAACCAACCCAATGGAACTTGGTGACAGATTCCTTATTACTGGAAATTGTGCAGAAGGTTATGTTGAAATTAGAGGAATTTGCAGACCAAAACTCAAGAAAAGGAGTATAGAAGTTTCAAGATCAATTACAACAAAATTTGGACCACCAAAAAATAGGAAATATATATAAAAGGATTTAATTAAAGCCCATTAGTTAACAATGTGATGGTAAGTATACAATCCAAATTTTAACTCTACGCTAAAGTTTCATTATTATCATTATCACCAGTCAACTTTAAAAAAACTCACTAGCACGCTTGCAAGTTGAGACATGTATTTAGTTTTCGAGTAAGGTATCGGACAGGGTAACCGACGAGTTGATCGAAAATCAATTCATCGAAAATCAATTCATCGAAAATCAATTCATCGAATGATCAATTCATCGAAAAAAAATATATTTTGTAAATATTTGAGTAGAATGCCGAGGGGATCGGAAAGTCAAAAAAGCAGTGGTCAATAAAAGTAGACAGACTAAGAAATAAATGCATAAAATTTTTTATATGGTTTAAAAAAAGGTAAATAAAGTGACATAGTGTTTGAATATAAATAAAGAAATATAATAAGAAAACTTATATAATAAAACAAATAAATTTTTTGTTTTTAAGGTTTAATAAGACAGGTTACAGGCAATTGCACGCAAATATTTTTTATAAATTCATACACAATGATACGCATTTTAATTGGGCTAATATGGGGGAAAATAAAGTACTATGCATCTAAAAACAAGGTAATTAGGTTAGGTTTAGTTAGTAAAAGTCTAAAACCGAGCGGAGCGAGTTACCCATCTTCTAGTTTAAGGACAAAGCACTATTTTAGGTTAGGAAGGGTTTTGTTAGAAGAAGCCGAGCGATGCGAGCTACCCATCTTCTAGTTTAATGTCAAAACACTATCTTAGGTTAGGTTAGTAAGGGTTTGGTTAGAAAAAGCCGAGCGAAGCGAGCTACCCATCTTCTAGTTTAATGACAAAACACTATTTTAGGTTAGGTTAGTAAGGGTTTGGTTAGAAGAAGTCGAGCGAAGCGAGCTACTCAACATCTAGTTTAATGACAAAACTAACTCACACTAACATAACAATGCCACCTGTTTAGAATCACCGTACATTGAACAAATCATTTCTGAATGGAAAATTTAAAAATTGTTAATAGACCAAGTATGATAGTTATTTAATAAGTGGAGTCTGTCAACTTTTATTGACCACTGCTTTTTTTTGCTTTCCGATCCCCTCGGCATTCCTCTCAAATATTTACAAAATATTTTTTTTCGATGAATTGACGATCCGATTTTCGATGAATTGATTTTCGATGAACTTACCGTGAATCATCGGACAGTGTACTAAAACTCCACCTAAAAAACGGAAATGTTGACCCAATTAATTGAGAGAACTAAACCCGCGATCGACCATCTTGGCGACATACCATAAAAGAGGCAATAATTTTGAAATTAATCGCCTTGCCCACGAAGAAGAAAAACCAAACAAAATGAGCTCATACTTTTGCCCCAGGGAACTATATGCCTTCATTGCAATAAAGACTGCCATTCCAAGATTAGTCTCATCAGTCATTTAAGGGTCCATTAAATATAATATCAGTATAGCAAAAATTATCTTCGATATAAAGTTTCGTCATCATCATCAAGGTACCAGAAAGCGATTTTTTTCAGTTCGTCAATTTCATTTCTATTTTCTTTAAATAAATAATTTATATACTGGCAACTTGACTTCTATTTTCAGTTTAGATACAGGTACCCTTATCTCGATAGTATAGAACAGGGGTATCAAAACTTTTTCGGAAGAGGGTCACATCAAAATTTCTTAAACAAATGACAGACCGGACAGTTTCAATTCAGCTGGACACTTGACGCTTGATTTTAAAAACAAGCTTAATAATAATGGTAATATTATTAATAAAAATATTAATTTTAAGAATAGGATATTATTCATTAATAGTTATGTTCTGTTTTGCGATTTTTTGATTATTTTAAATAGCTGATTTAATGTAAAAACCTTTTTACTTGCCCGACCTTAATATATAAGGGGCAAGTATTGTAATCGCGAAAATGTTCGAAGTCGAGATTATGACTGATGACCACGTTTCATGGTCCACGGAATCCAAAAAACTTATTTTCGAAGTGCCGTACGTATGTGTGTGTGTCTGTGTGTGTGTGTGTGTGTGTCTGTGTGTATACACGATAACACAAAAACGGTTTAACTTAAAGAGTTCGTTCTGGTACTAAAAAGTTCTCCTAATAATTAGGAAGAACCCTATTGTTTTTTATTAAAATCCGAAACCGGAAATGGAAGTTATTAAACTTTAAAATTTAAAAAAATTCGTAACTAGTAAACCAAGCCTTGGACAAAAAATTGTATAGGACATAATTTGATGTATTTTTGAAGATTTACCCAAATTTTCTATTAAATTTAAAAAAATATATCTTTTTTTTTATTATTATTTTTTTTATGGGAGGGCAAGTCTAGCGGATGTATCCCTACGCCACTGGTTTTAAAATGTCCACGGTATATTCAATAAATCCCTATTCCGTCACTCATATGTATGTTTGTTTGTTCAAATGGTTGGATCTAGAAAGTTGAAAATTGCTATGCTTATACAACCTTTTGACCCATATATATGAAAAATACTGCGACTTAAAACATATGGTCTGAAAAATATAAACAAATATGTATTTATCAGAAAATAAATATTTTTTAAATATTTTGATTAGGGTATCAAATGAAACCTTTAGATACATAGATTAACGAGCAAAATTTTATTTTTGAAAGAATAAACAATATTTTATGGGCAGCTTTTGCATATGTCGTTAAACTTTTGGCAATGCCCAATTTCCCAGGTCTAAATATCTCAAAAAATTTGTCAACAATGTACATTATTGAGAAGCGAATTGGTTCAACAGGAATTTCTACTCAGATTATTAAAAAAAAAAAAAACAAATAAATAAATAAATAAAACTAATTAAAAAATTTATATTATTGTGAATATGGCATGAAAAGGAATTTCTTAGCACCTAGATTTAGGAAGTATAAAATGATTTTTGTCAAAAATATACTAAAAAATTTTTGTCCCAGATTCTAGGTCAGGGGTTCTTGACCTTTTTGAATTATGACCCAAATTAGGGAACTACGTCATGTCGCGACCCAAAGGAGAAAAACAAGGTAACACAAAATAGAATTGTATAATAGAAACAAGTATTCTGGTGTCTGTGGGCGCGGTTGGAGCTCGCAAGTTACTAGGGTCATCTACAAATATTTATAATAATTATTTTCACGAGCATAATTTACCCATTAAGCCTTCAAGCCCCTGATGTAAGTAGAGTAAGAACGGGGATTTTTTGACAGCGCAACTTTAGCGGTTTGCCAGACATAAACCTGTTAAACATTCAAATTTTAAATAAGTTTAAATAACTGAATTAAATTACAAACGATATATATTTAAATTTTAATACTACTGCATTTATATTTATTTTAATATTACTATTATTCAATAAAATTATAGATAAAAATATTATTTCCAGAATTTAAAACTTTTCGCCACGACTCACAGAATATGCTTCGCGACCCATAGGTTAAGAACTCCTGTTCTAGGTGCACCGGAATAGTTTAACAGAAATTTATGGTAAAATCATTTTTATCAAAGATATCGTAGTTGTTATATTTTTGAAAAGAAAATGTTAATGTTTTAAAATTTCATGTTGGGATTAAATGAAAATTCTGTTATATGTTAAAATTTTATAATTAATATTTTTATAATAAATATGAATTATTTTTGCTGAAAGTATTAAATGGACCAAAATAAACTTCTTGGAAACCAGTATCCTTTGTCATTTTTGGAATAATGTTCTTTCAAGATTGGATGCAACAAATTAATCTTTACAATCTTTCACAATAGATCTGAAAATGGCAATAGATTTGTTACAAACATTGGTCGCATATTTAGTTACATTGCGGGACAAATTTGATGATGTTGAAAAAAAATAATATACAAAGTGAATGTATTTTTATTGCTTAAATAATTCAATGAACACTTATTTGTTCTTAAATAACATTTAAACAACTGTTAAACTAAATTGAACAAGTTTGTGCCTCCTCAACGCGCCAACAGCGGTTTGTAGTGTGACGTCAGTTATCAGTGTTACCAGCGGCGTGCCCTTCATTATTTCCAGTTTCGCAGTGTAATCAATGTAATGGCTCCTCCAAGCTCCTCAAGGGCTTCAAAGACTTGTATTACATGTAAAGGGAAAATTATAAATAAATTTCCTGGTCTACAATGCTGCGGTCCTTGTAAATCCTATTACCACGGATCTTGTGCTGGGCTTCCTGTTGGTGATCTAAAAATCTTGACTGCCGAAGGTATGAAGTGGGAATGCGCCGAGTGTCGTCCGCTCCAATCCAACGTTTCAATAATTGCTGATGATGATGATAGTGACCAAGCAAGTATTCAAACTCAGTTCACCTCTATTTTACAAATAGTGTCTAATATTCAGTCTGACTTTAAAACTTTAACTGAAAAGCTATCTACCATTGAAGTCTCTTTAAATTTTTATGGGGAAAAGATAGCAGATCTCGAAAAAACTGTCAGTATTATAAAAAAAGATTGTTCTAAAATTCATGAGCTGGACGAAGAAAACAAAACTCTTAAATCTGCTGTACACAAACTCAATCTGCGTGTAAATAATCTTGAACAAAGATCCCGCCTCGACAATTTGGAAATCCAGGGTGTTCCGGAATTTAAAAATGAAAACGTCTACGATACTCTCTCCAATGTCTTTGCGGGACTCAATTGCTCGGTCCAGAATGAGGACATCAGCATCGCACATCGAGTACAGCACGTGGTCAACAGTAACAACCGCCCCAAAAATATCGTGGTCAAATTTACTTCAAGACGCAAGAAATATGAAGTATTGTCGGCAGCAAAGATACAGCGTCGTACAGGGGACAATAAGAACTTGCCAGGTATCTCGATACCAAATTTTCAAAATAATATCTTTATTAATGAACATTTGACCAATCAAAATAAACTTCTATTTAAACAAACTCGCGATCTCGCTCGAACTAAGAATTATAAGTTTGTATGGATCAATAACTGCTGTATTTATGTCAGAAAAAACGAACGGTCACCTGTTATAGTCATCACTAATGAACTGGATACCAATAAGTTATAGTTTGGTGTAACTCTGTTAGTTGTCACCTCTCTAAGACATTATAACAATTAATTATTATTATTTTTTATGGATCTGTGCATTTATTATCAAAATGTTCATGGTCTAAGAACCAAATGTCATGATTTTTATCTAAATTGTTTAAATAGTAATTATGATATCTTATGTCTTACCGAATCTTGGCTAAACTCTAGTGTTTTTGATAAAGAATTGTTTCCAGAAAGTTACAGGGTATACAGAAGTGACAGAAATTCTTTTACTTCAAAAAAATCCGATGGTGGTGGTGTCATTATCGCTATAAATAATAATATACCCTCTTTTGTGAATACAGCCTGGCTTTCTCCTAATGTCGAAGCTATGTGGGTTACAATTAAAGTTCCTACTTTTAAACTCCATATTTGTTGCGTTTACTTGCCACCCAATGACGATAATGCACTTTGTAATTTTTTGAACCATTTATGTGATATACTGTGTCACATCGAAAATGATCCTATTTTGATTTGTGGAGATTTCAATATCCCCCAAATTACTTGGAAGCTCAGTAACCAAAATTTTTTGACTCCGTCTTATGTTAATAATTTTAGATCGAATATATTGTGCGATACTATTTCTTTTTGCGATTTGGCACAGTATAATTCAATAACTAATGCTAATTGTAAAATTCTTGATTTAATACTCCATAATAAACTTTGTAACATAAAAGTCGAACGAAATGATTTTCCTCTCATAAATATTGATCATCATCATCCCCCTTTTGCAGTAACATTAAAATCATTTTTCAAACTCACTAATTTAAATACAAATATATCCTTTAAATGTTATAACTTCACCAATGCTAATTTTGATTCTATTACATTGGATCTAATATGTATAGATTGGGAAAATCAGTTCGTAAATTTGAACGTCGATCAAATGACGGAGACGTTTTATAGTAAGCTGAATGAAATTTTGGGTCTACATGTTCCTTTAAAACCAAAATTTTATAATAAATTTCCACTCTGGTACGCTCTCTCCACAATTAAGGTAATTAAGGAAAAACATAAATATCATAAAAAATGGAAAATTTACAAGAATTACAATGATTATATAACTTTCAGCATTCTTAGAAGTAGATGCAAATTCTTAATTGAATCTGATTATAAAAATTATTTGAAATCTCTTGAAATAAACTTACAAAATGACCCCAAACAAATTTGGAAATTTTCTAAAATGAAAAGAGGCCCATCATCTAACATTCCTAATATAATGAACTTCAATAATACTTCAGCAACCACAGGTCATGATATAGTCAATATGTTCGCCGTTTATTTTGAATCTGTTTTCGAACCCGATAACGACCCCTCTTATAATATTTCCTCTTTTGCAGATAATTTGTCTTTGGCCACAGACTTGATAGTTGAGGGTGATATATTTCAACGCCTCTTATCCTTAGATATAAATAAGGGAGCTGGACCTGATGGTATTCCAGCAATATTACTTAAAAATTGCGCTTCAGGTTTTGTTGTGCCCCTATCCATAATTTTTATAAAATCTGTAAGTAGTGGTATATTCCCAAATTTGTGGAAAAAATCTTTGATATTCCCAATTTTTAAATCAGGGGATAGACATAATATTAAAAATTATAGACCAGTTTCAATTCTATCAATCATCCCTAAGCTTTTTGAAAAAATCATATACGATCACTTGTTTAATTCGTTGAAAAATGTCATTATTCCGGAACAACACGGATTTTTTAAGGGTCGCTCAGTCGAATCCAACCTTCTAGCTTACTCGAATTTTATTTTTCAGGCAATGGACTCTCGTCTTCAGGTGGACTCCGTGTACACCGACTTCAGCAAAGCTTTTGATAAGCTAAATCATAATATTCTTCTTTCAAAGTTGGCACAAGTCGGTGTACATGGAGATCTGTTGAGATGGGTGTGCTCTTACATAAAGAATAGATCTCAGGCTGTTGCTCTAAATGGATTTATTTCTAAATATTTTTATACCACGTCCGGTGTTCCGCAAGGGTCGCACCTTGGACCATTACTTTTTATTGTCTTTATTAATGATATAAACGAATGTTTTCATCACTCAAATTTTCTCTTATACGCCGACGATTTAAAAATATTTAGAACAATATCTTCTTTAACGGATTGTGTCATAATGCAACAGGAACTGTCTAACTTACATACTTACTGCGTTAATAATAAACTTCATCTCAACTATGAAAAATGTTATCAAATAACGTTTTCCAAAAATATTAACTTAATCCAGAATCACTATAACATCGATACCAACTTGCTAAAGGAAGTATCTGTTATAAAAGACTTGGGAATGTATTTTGATCAAAAATTTCTATTCAATGTACATATTGATCATGTGTGTAAGAAAGCGTACCAGAATCTAGGATTTATATTTAGAACATGCAAAATATTTAAAAATCACCATACATTTATAACACTTTATAACGCCTTTGTCTTATGCCATTTAAATAATTGTTCCGTTATATGGAATCCCAGATATAATGTATATGATCGTCGCTTAGAATCAATTCAAAAGAAATTTCTGAATTATTTGAGTTATCGCTTCCCAATATCACATGTTTCATACTTATCAAGATGTTATTATTTCAAAATGATTACCTTGCATTGCAGACGCATGAACAATGATGTAATTTTTCTTACTAAAATTATTAAAAACTTAATTGATTCACCGTATCTCCTTATGAATATAAATTTAAATATACCGCTTCGCAACTTAAGAAATAAATACCTTTTTAGACAACCTTTTGCTAGGAGTAACTATGCCCAAAACGCCCCCTTAAACCGATTAGTTTCTACATTTAATAATATATTATTGGAGGCAGATCCGTTTCATTTGAGTTTAAACACTATAAAACGCCGCCTTCATACATTTAGTGTTCAAAGCACTATTAATGAAAATTAATTCATTCTTCTGTATATATATTTGTTTTTTTTTTTTTTTATCAATTATCCAATTACCGTCTTAATGGCTAAATTTGTTAAATATTAAGTTACTATATTGTAATGTATAGCAATCGAAGTTGTAGTTTTTAGGTTCGTCCTGTGTACAACTCAATTACATAAATAAATAAATAAATAAATAAATAGATGTTGAGGCGCAAGCTCAAATAACTTGTGGTTCCTCTGAGTACATTAATACACGTACGAGAAAAAGTGAAAGACATGTGGACATCATCGAAACAGATGAAACTAAACTATCAGGAAAAGTTTCGTATAGGAACATTTTAGCATAGTGTTGATGTCCTTAAAATTGCATAAACAATCGAATATCTGCGTATGTAGAACTATATGATAAATTTTAAGTATTTAGTTTTTGTTCGTGTTCAATGACATCACAAAAAATTAAGGAAGAAGCAACTAAATGGCAGAATATTATCCCCAAGATTTGGAAAAGGACGTATTTCCCGAAGAACTAATCCAATTCGTCCAGCATACCAAACAGAAAAATTGTATGACAGCATAGGCACAGGCTGAGTTATTAAGTAAACATGAACTTGAAAGTAGTGTACTTATGCCCGGTTGCAAGAATCAGGATCAAATGGCTTGATATCCGATCAACGTTGGTTTGCATCAAATCGTGTATCAAACTATTGCAAGAATACAAATTACCTCTTGATCGCGGAACAAATCCCGCATTAAATTGATACCCGAAAATATACTGATCAAGCCAAATTCGTACCGCCATTTTATGTTAAATATTTTGACGTATGACAGATCTCGTTTTGAAACATTTTTATTATCATTTACCCCTTCTTTAATCATTTTTATACGGTAATACAAGCACTGAATATTTATTGGAGATATGGACAGGGTAATTTTTGTTTTAGTTAATAAAAAATTAACCTAAAAAAATAACAGTTTAGAATTTATTTAATTATTTATTATATAAATATTTTTATAACAGGCATAAAATAAAAACATAAACCATTCGTTTATATTTATTCCAGTTCACGTCCTCTTCTAACATCAGTTCCAATTCAAGCTCAAGCGATTCTAGCGATGAACAATTAGATATTGTACATACACCACGAAGAAGGATAATAGAATAGCGAGTAGATCCATTTGAAAAATATGATGAAGAAAATTTCCGTCTAAGATTTAGGTTCTCTAAAACTACAATTATTTATATCTTATCATTGATAGAACATAGAATTCAGCCGAAAAGCATCCAAGGTATGCCTCTATCGTCACGGTTAAGGTTATTAATAGCTTTGCGGTTCTATGCAACAGGGCCCGAAAAGAGCTAGTTACGGCCCTGGGTTTAGATACAGGAATAGTAAAATTAAGTAAAATTTAACCTTAGATTTAAAGATTTTATAACTTACTTGTATCGATGTAATCACCTGAGTAACCAGTTGTACTGTCCTAGATATTTTCTAAGGGTTTAAATTGTTGCCCCAAAATTCCAGTTATTTTTTCTCCAACCGTAGAAAGACTGGGTGTAAATGACCCACCACCTGTTTTATACAGCTCAACCAGTATTTTTGAAAAAAATAAAATCAGAACAAAAAAATGTTTAATTAATCCTATATTTTATCATACCTTGTCATCATGTAATTGTTGTCTTGCACGTTGCTTTAAATTTTTATAAACAAGCTGAATTTGTGCCACCGTTCTTTCATTACCCAATACAGCATTATATTCTTGAGTAATTTTTTCCCATGCGTTCAGTTTTTTAAATCTGGTTGACCCATCTATCTTTTTGTTTTCTACAATATCTTTATATATCTTGTCGACAATATTCAATAAGTCGCTTTTCTCTCGTTCGGTAAAATTTATCCCCCATTTAAATCAAACTTGTTTTGCCATTTCTCTAAAACTACTATCTACAAAAGTATCTAAAAATGTCTGTAAAAATATGTATAAATAATGTATAAGAAAATGTAGAAAAAGTAAAATAATGTGTAAGAAAATGTTTACGTAGCAATAACATTTTAACAGATAGAATAAAATTTTAGGTTAGAATAGTAGAAAAGTACAGGATCAACTGATTTTGCATTCAAACAATGGTGTTAAAATTTAATCTGGTATCAACGGTGATTCGAGAACAGTTGATCTGAGAATTGATCTCCATTCTTGCAACCGGGCATTAATGTATCAGCTCCCTTACGGATGTACCTTTATTTGATGGTGACAAATTGTTGTCCCGTGAACGTACGTTTAGTAAGCTATTGCTTCAGACAATTGCAAAAATTAGAAGAAAAAAAATTGTCTAAATAATGTTTTGTCTAATTATCCAAGTATACATTTTTTTTTTTTTTTTATCCAGGGGAAATCTTTTATAGACACCATATTCAGGTAGTGTCGGACTCTCCACAAACTGGCCTACCGACTAAAAACCCTACTTGCCTCAACCCTGCCACGGAACTGTCGTAGTTAACTATTCTTCATGGCAGGTTGGCTAGATCTTCTTGCCTTCTCTCTTGGGTCTTCCTGTACTTCCTCCTGTTCTTCCTGTGTTTTTCTTCCGGTATGTTCCCAACTGAGCACAAGGTCTGTCGAGTCCTCCCCGCCAAAACTCCCTTAGGGCCCGCTAACTTCAGGTGTCCAGCTGTAGGCGTCCGTCTCGTGTTTTCGGACTTTGATCTGTTTACCAGATTATCCGGTCCGAATACAAAGCGTACCCGTCAAGGACTCGCGTGGTTTTACGCACGGATCCCAGAGGCTTCGCAAGTATACCTTAGATTGCGTCCTTTGTATAAGAAAGTAAAAAACTATAGAAACTTATTGTATAATTTACTGAAAGTTCATTTTAGAAACATATGTTACATTAAAAATGTGGGGGCCCCCTTACCTAAATCGCCCCGGCCCCCCTGAAGCTTGACTCGGCCATGTTTATCACCATAAGTTACTATTATTGATACTGGCGAAACCCTGAAATGTGTGAAAATTCATACGTTGCATTATTTATTTATTTACTATTTTTATAAAAATTAAATTTATATTTTATAGTCAACTTATATGCTATATAAACACTATATACTTTTATTTGTTTCAGGTTCATTTATAATGGATTAGATATATGTGTACATTAGTCATTAATATTACTGGATGACTACGAGAGTGGACGTAAGAAAAAGATTTTCCACCATGGCAAAAATGAACATAGCACTACTGAACATAGCAAGACTGAACATCGACATCTGATTCTGTCTTTCATCTTGCAGCTAGATACACCATTCTACTACAATTTCTCATCATTCGTATTTAAAGACTCTTCTCTCAATTTCTTCGTCTATCTCTCGCCATGATTGCTATAATTCAGAATTTATTATTTTTTATAATTATTTATCAGTTGCATATTTATTATATGTATTTGTATATTTATTTTTGCTATAATAATAATAATTATTATTATTACTATTATTGCTAGTGTTGAATGCATTACAGAAAATGTTTAGTCAAGTGAAAATTATAAAAGGACAAATTTATGTATTTACAAAAACAACATATTTTTTTGTGGTTGGGGAACGAAAAACGATATTTGAAGACGAATAAATAAAAAAAACTGATACAGCCTCTAATTTTGTTGATATGTAAATATATTTTAGTTATAAAGATCAAAAGTCATTTTAATTAAATTTTTAAATAGATAAATAGTCATCACTTGCATCTTATGAGTTTACGAAGTAGAGTGAATATGAATTTATCATATTATATACTGGTCACCGTGTTGTTTTTTTTATTTGTTTTTGTGAATGGAAAAACGATATCATGGCAGTATTCACAAAATAATCACAAGTAAGTAAAAAGTTGCTTATATTCTGGTAGTACACATCAATGAAAAAAATCAGCTGTGGCCACCACAGGACCGACCGCCATCACAAAGTATTTGTATAAAATACATTCTAGCAGAAGAGTAGAAATAACTTGGCCTAATATTATCTAACAGAGATATTATTTATCGTAACCATGGAAACGTTACATATAAGTATGAAAAAATAGATACTTGGGAAAAATTTCGAAACATTTTTGAAAAATATTTTGTTTTATCAAAAATGTCTCAATTAAAAATTGTTAGTTATTGATTTTATAGCAAATTTTGTTAAATACATTTTTTCTAAATATTTTTCTACTGTTAAATATTCGCAAAAAAACTCGACATGAGTAAACTCCCATTTCTTGTTAACCGATTTTTACCAAAAGTTGATCAACTCGTGCCATTTATGTCAAAAGCTTAAATATGAAGATTCATAAAAATTCTTTTAGCCGAATTTGCTCGGCACGTGTACACAAACAGACGGACGGACATACAGACATACGGACAGACAGACAGACATCATGCTAAAAATAGTCAAAACGTTATGTAGGGACCTCAATTTGTGGAGATCCATCGAAATCTCGAAATGTCAAAATCGGTATGATCACAATAACTCCCTTATATATGTTGGCGGTCGGTAAAAAGATATTCCAAACCAAATATCTCAAGCTGGTAGAATTTAAGAAGTGCGAATGACTTCAATCATTTACAGAATTTAAAAAAAAATCTTTTTTGTTGTTTATACTTTTTCGATTGGATGAATATTTGGCGATTTACGGGGGAGACACATTAAAACTAAAATCCAGAAATATCTTATTATTTAAATTACATCAAAAATGTGTGTGAGGAAATATATATTTTTTTTTCTCTTCAATGCAGTTTTTAATAAGCTATATATTTGGGGAACTATGGGGAGAGCTACTTATAAACGAAGTATCTCACTTATTATTCACTGAAAATATATACAAAGAGTGGTTTAGAATAAAGAAACACTTGTCATTTACCGTTTCACCGATTTAACATCGTTGAGGGGGTATTTCTTAGCATCGGTCTAAATGTCGCGGTTAGCTAATTGAATTTAAATATTTTCATTGTACTTCATGGCACTTACTTTGAAAGACCCTTCTACATAGTGGGTTTCCCAACTTGCGAGGGGATCAAGTCTGAAACACTAAAATGGTCCACTTGTCGGTTGCTATGATTCTTTATAACAGGACTAAGGTTATTTGAATTAAAATCCGGATTTTGCTTAATCTACGTTTAATGTTTAAATGACATTTAAATTTAAGGGGGGGTGTCTGATAACTACATTTTAAGCATATTTTTGTGTTTTTTTTTCAAATCTATGATTAAATTTATTCATTTTCAAACGAAGTACATATATAAAGTATGTTTTGAAGAAGATACAAAAAAAATTTGAAGGCAAAATATGGCGAAATGAGCCAGCTGTGGCAAATCTTCTCAGACTCCGGGAAAAAAATTAGATTTTGCGGTGACCAGCATAAATCGTCACTGGATCATCTGAAATCAAAAATCCAAAAAGATTTTGTTAGTTAATGAGTTTGCCGAGGTAACGACGTTGAGATATTTTTTTTCATGTTTTTTTATTATTTAACAATCACAAATATACTCATTTTTAGGTTTTTTTTAGGGGGAATTATTTTTTTTTGTCTTCTAAGTAACGCTAAAAACTGAAAAATCATTTTAAAAATAAAAACTCAACGTCATTACCTCGACAAACTCATAAACTAACAAAATCTTTTTGAATTTTTGATTTCAGATGATCCAGTGACGAGTTATTTTGGTCACCGCAAAATTTAATTTTTTTCCCGGAGTCTGAGAAGATTTGCCACAGCTGGCTCATTTCGCCATATTTTGCCTTCAAATTTTTTTTGTATCTTCTTCAAAACATACTTTATATATGTATTTCGTTTGAAAATGAATAAATTTAACCATAGATTTGAAAAAAAAATCACAAAAATATGCTTAAAATGTGGTTATCAGACCCTACCCCCCCCTTAAGAGTACACTATAATTTATAATTAACTGATGACATCGAAATCCCATGAGAGACAATAAACACAATACCCCACAATCACCCTTTTATCTCACAAGTCGTTACACTTCCATACTACTTCTAGTTCACCCACTACACGATACAGGGTTTCTCAACCAAAACGCTTGGGAGGTTCATCCGACTACGGTGATGGTTTATTCACGACTTCTTTTCTATCACAAGCTATCCCCAACCCTTTTCTAAAAAATAATAATTAGATTTCTGAACCCCATTTTTTTGTCGTTGTAAAAAGAATCAGCTCTTCAATTAACCACAAAAATCTTTTTCGACCATGTACTTGAAAAAACGGTGACAACATTTAAACAAATCATATAATATACGATCGTAAATTGTACCACTGTCTTTCAACATTTAATCCTTTAGTGTACCATATATGGCACATTCCGATTTTTATTTTACTTTTAAAACTGAACGTTAATTCATGAATGTTCATATATGCCAAATACACAGCAATGGATCCTGCAGTATCTCAAGTAATGGGCTGCAATATATTTGAGGATATCAAGCGGAATTTGCACTTCAGCGATAACTCTGAATTTATTGAGAAAGGACAACTAGAAGATACGATCTTTTCTTTCAAAAATTCGAGGGCGACTGCTTTTAATCCTTAATGAAGAACACCTAGCAATTGACGAGCAAATAATACGGAATCATTTTCTTTTGTAACATAATGTAGAATCATACTGTTCCATGTATGGCACAAACCCTAAATTATTATTTTAATTATTATTTTTTCATAAAAATAATAATTAATATTTTAAATATATTTTTTTAATTCATTTTTCTATCAGTAAGAACCAATTCCTAATGCCCATGAATGATTTCAGCCAAAAATAAAAATTCATGCAGTAAAGGGTTAACAAAAAAAAAAAAAATGTCGTTGATAATTCAACTAATCTCTGAGGATGTTTATCTTAAAATAAGATTAGTTTTTATATTTAAATAAATTGAATATTTTTAACTAATTGATTAATTTTATTTTAAATAATAATGAAATTTTATTTCTGTTCACAGTTTGCTGCTTTCGTTGCGGAACTCTTTTCATTTATATTGTTTATAAATTGCAGGAGTGCAGCTTATATTATTTCATCTGGATGTATGAACAACTATATCCTTAGAAAAGGACATTGTATACCTATTATACCTCACCCAGATTCGGAATTAGTACCAGGAGTAAAAGATAATAACTTGATTCGGATGTACGAAGAAGAAGCTAAGAAAAGAAGATATCGTTGTCCTATTGGTCGCAAATGGATTCGAAATAAATGTCGAATTGCATTTTAAAATTTTAGGTAAATTGAGTACAGAAAAACGTCGATTATCCAGGTCTCAGTAATCCATGCAATAAGATTAACCGGAAACTAAGTTAAAATAAGTATAAGAAAAATAAAGCATGTTACAAAGAAAACAATAAACAGACAATTAAAATTAATGAAAAATTTGATTTTTGTTCAATAGGGGATACGCATAAAATTTGTATTTCCTTAAAACTGCATTATTTTGATATGTTAATGTTAGTTATGTCACCTAACAAAACAAAAATTACATTTTAATTAATTTTATAGCCAAATTTTTGAATTAAAATATTATAAATTTGAAATAAGCCGACCATGGAGTGAAGGTTGCCGAGTAAAAACGACTGAGTATGACGTCAAACGATAGGGGTTTCACGTCACAGATACAGCTACAACATAATCTTTACACGTGTGTATATTGTATTGTTCGAGAGTTTTGTATTTGTTTTTAAACAATTTTTCACGCATTTATTATTAAAATGGCAGATAAAGATTTTGTTAGGGCTCAGAGTGATAATTTACCCAACATTGATGCATTTATGCTCATGGAATATATGAAAAATAATGAATGCTACAGTGCTGAAGAAATACGTGGTGTCAAAGCAGACCTGTAAGTAATTTTTATTTTATATTCTATAACTTTATGTAAACAAACGCTGCAACTCTGTAAAATGTAAATATTTAGATGTCAGAATTTTACTACATTGTTTACATGAAGTTACAAAACGTTAGAGGCATAATTGAAATACTGCAATATAAGTTATCTATTTTAATATAACATTTAATTAATTCGGTAAACATGTATAAATTGTTTTTATAGAATTAAACTTTATTTTAATTAAAATCACTCTAACTTTACATAACCTATAAAAGTTATACAAACAAATAAGTTCACAACGGACTATGTACGCCGGTAAGCTAGTAGTGTCATGCGTGAGTTAGAAGGGGTATGACGTCACACGTCGTTTTCGCGCGCTACATACATTTATGATTTTTTAAGCCTTCAAATTACAAAAAAAAAAAAAATAATAAAAACTGTTTTTTATGTTTATATGCAACAAGAGGAATATAATAAAAAAAAATTAAAAAATCATGCCTATCCCCTATTGTAATGATACAAATTCTTTTTTTTTTATGTTCTCTTTTTGTTCTCTTTTTTTATTCATATAGAAAAACTACAGTTATAAGAGCTCAAAATGCACATCGCGGGATGAATATAAAAAAATAGATATTTAATGAAAAAAATACACACACCGGCAAATTTAAAAGAACAGATTGAAAACTATGTTCTTTTTAAATTTTATTATTTTGTAGCTTATATCTAGATAGCTTTGATAGATTGATGGCGAAGCGTTAACTACACATAGGTACATCAGAGATATTCTTCAAGACCATGTTGTACCTTTTACGAAACCCTAAAAAGATCTCTTGTAAGTAATGAATAAAGTGTTTCGTGTTAAATTTCTTCGAAGATGTGTAAACTACTTAAAACTATTAACACACAGTATGCTATTGAACAATACCTATACATACATATATGGAGACAAAACTATCAGAAATAAATTAGAAATTCTAGTTCCATTAGTTTCTAAATGTTAGTTTTGCGTGTATTCGTTAATAAAATTGCGATTTCTTCTGGCGGTTCTTACTAAAAGTCTAAAAGTCATCTTCGCGTAAAGTACTAAAAAGAATTATAACTTGGAAAAAATCTAAATTAAAATAAGTATGTTAATCCTGGTTTTAGTGGTTTTTGGCTTCACTTTTATGTATTTTTGTACTTTTAGAATATAAGTGTCATATTTTAAATAAAGTCTATTGACTAAAAATTGTTCTAGTTTTTCTTTGAGTATGATAAAAAATAATTTACCTATGAGCTCAAAACACATCTCACAGACAATCCAAAAAAGATTAACTTTGTCGTAGATTTTGTTAACTTTGAACTAAGGTAGAGGGCTAAAAATTATATAAAAAAAATAAAACAAAAATACGCGCGTGTATAACTCATTCATACACAAACTTTTGGGGGTATTCAAGATTGATCGCATTGATTTTTTTTTTCATATACTGACGCTCTACCCTAACACACATACGCGTCACATTATACATAGTTATGAGCATTTTTGATGAGTCTATTCTGTATGAGTTTTCTATCGCTGTAAGCGCTATAACTTTGTAAAATACCGCGCTGTAAGGAAAGTGCTATTCTGTATTGACAAGCGTTGCTCTGTAAACTCTACACCGATGTAACATTACGGCGATAATTTTCTGGCCGTAAGTCAGTTACAGTACTGTATAGAAGTCAAGTTGTATGTTTGTATTGTTCGTGTCACCTAAAAAAAAAAATTAATGATCCAAATTTCGCCCTATTTCTAATGCAACTACTACAAGAGGATCATAACAGGTAATTATGCTTAAAATATCACGTTACAACCACACATAAACTTTTTTTTATGCACACATGTTTTCATTTATATATTTTTATATACAGGTTTTAGAAACACTGTATTTTTTAAGTAATGGATCCTATTAGGCTACTACAGGGGCTCACAATTTCACTTCTTTGAGCCAGCCTATGGTTAGTAGATCGATAATATAAATTTGATATCTGATAACAACACATTTAATGCCAATTCATATAAAGTTCCCCACTACGAGGGAAGAAAACTGTGGAGTGAAAGAAGGGTAAGTTTTGCACAATATAGCAACAAAAGCAAGAATACCTAACTATGCTGAGATTGATAATGATGAGCTTGAACCTGTAAATAATGAAGATCCTGAACCTGAAAATAATGAAGATCCTGAACCTGAAAATAATGAAGATCCTATACCAAATGGTAAAATATTTGAAAAGTATTTAAAATTTTCAAAAACTGATTTAAAACTTTTTTTAACAGCTAATCAAGATATGAATGGGAAAGCAGATTAGTATTTTATATGTTCAGCAGTCCATTATATAATTTGATGTAAAAAATGTTTATATGGAATAAAGATACATAAGATGTAAAGAGAAACTTTTATTTTTATAAACAAATTATAACAATAATTAATAAAAATTACAAACGTAATAAACATGAGTACGGAGTGATTATTTAATGGCGAGACGACGTCATTGGAAGTTTTAATAATTTGCCGTTTCATACACATCGTAGCCGGCGATTATGCGCGCATGCGGATAATCTTTTTTTCTTCATAATCAAATTTTCTTCAAGGTTATTATAGTCATAGTATTCTGCTAGGAGGCACGTAAAATTCGGTGACGTCGTCTCGCCATTAAATAATCACTCTGTATATGTGTATATACAAATATGATATACAATTACCGATCGATGACATTGATCAATACTTCAAATTTTGAGGTTAGAAATAAACATAGTGAAGTTAGCTACAATGTAAGCAAAGTTTAAATCGACCAAAATAACAGAATGTGTTACAGAATAGCTAATGCTCAATATTAACAGAGCCGCCGTAACTTGGCACTTTACAGTGCTAAGCTCACTACAGCGCTATAGTGATACAGTACAGTAAACATTTTTTTACAGAATAGATCCATAAGTATTTACATTTGGACACATATTAAATTTTTTATTTGATGGTTGTAGATAAAATTATTTTTTACATTTTCCTCATCACTTAGAGGTCATGAGGTTATCTTGTTTGTACTCAATTTTGTACAATAAACTAAAATCAGTCGTTAAAAAGAACTCTAGTTAATACAACACATTCATACATAAGTTATGACATATAATTTGTGGCAATGAAGTTTAAGATTCTGTTGCTTCTTATTTCGTTAATTTTGGTAGTGGTTAGTTGTGAGAAGTCTGAAAAAAAAGGAAAAGTTCAAGAAAGTGATTTAGTAATAGATGATGATAGAGGCATTGCGGATCCAAGAAATGTTAATTGCCAAGAAGGGTACATTCTGGTAAAAGGAATTTGCCGACTAGTTATACCAATATAAGGTAAATATTTAAGTCTTCATGTTTTAAAATCAAGCAATTCCTAAAATATATCTCAAGGAAGTAAATTTAAACCAATTAATCTATATTAACCTTTATCTTACGAATGACGCTTTTAGGCGTCACCGTTTGTATTCCTTGTTGGCCGAATGAGGCATAAAATCGTCGTTGCGTATGTTTTCATTATTTAGGTGCTGACGATCGTTTGATATTGAATTTATATAATCAAACCGTATGGATTGATTGAGTAGATAATAAACAATATGTGTGGGCTATAAACATAAAATTAATAGCCAAACGTGTGTCCCTGGGTGCGTGCCTGCCTAAAACCAATTTGTAGCGAGAGTCCGAAATGTAACGAAATATTCCGAAGCTTACCGAAGTGTTACCTGCTGTAACTTGACTAAAAACATTTTGGTATTTTTCAGCAGCTGGTATTTAATTAACCTGAATTTAATAAAATAACATGAAGACATGTCTAGGATTTCGTAGGCATAAACAAGAAACTCTAGATCAGGGGTCCCCAAAGTGGTCGATATCGACCCCCGGGGGTCGATATGACATTGTGAGAGGTCGATTCTGGCTCGGGGGTCGATTGGGGGTCGATGCAAAAAAGTTACAAACCACTAGTATAATAACTACACAGTTATATATAAATATAAGTGAAGTTAAATTAGATTTATCTAGATCTTCATTGTTACGAAGAGATTTTCAGTATTTTTCGAATTTGCGACAGTTGGAAGTAAAAGATGAAAGAAATATACACAAAGCATCTTCAAAAATTGAGCGTTGATTTTAAATTACGTTTTGAGGATTTGGAGAAAATGCACATCCCAGATTGGATTTCGCGCCTTTTTCTGCAGATGTTGAAAACATCGAAAGTACTATACAAGATGAACTTATTGAATTGTCAGTTGATCTTGAAGATAAAACGCTTTTTAAAAATGTTATTTTAAGTTACTTTTGGACAAATGTAAATGTTGTACAGAAATATCCAAAACTTTCGGAAATGGTAGTTCACTTTTTGCTAGCATTTCCAAACTCGTATATGGTTGAGGCTGTTTTTAGCCATGTTAATTTCATCCTGGCAAAACTGAGAAACAAGTTAGATGTAGAATTCCGTGGCGGTTTAAGGCTGAAATTAAATCATTTTGAACCCGACATTGCTAATTTTGCAAAAAGTCATCAACCACACCCGTCACATTGACAGTGACAGTAAATTTTATTTAGTAATTATATTAGATAAATGTAATATGCCGACCGGCGTAGCGTAGTGGTAACACATCTGCTCTGCGTTGCGAAGGTCTCGGGTTCGAATCCCGTTCAGGCATGGAAATTTTCTCAAATAAAAAATTGTCTTGGCTAATTGCCACAGCAGCAAAGGCCAGAAATAATAAAAAATAAAAATAAAAAAAAAAACTGTACAATAAACAATATAAGAAATCACGTAAGCGTATTTTATGCTTGTTCTATTATAATAACGTAATTTAAAAATAGAATCGATAAGAAGTCGAGAAACTCTTCTGGGGGACGACGGTCAAAAAAGTTTGGGGACCCCTGCTCTAGATACTCCTACATGCTTTGACCGATATGAATAATATTTTGCAGATTTATTCTCTAAGAAACTGTGGAAAAAATTACATATAGAAATGTCTAGGGTTTCGTATCCACAGGAACTAGGAATATATGTATACTTGTGATTTCACAAAAATAAGGTAACTGGATTACTGTTAAAATATATATAATTTTTATAAAATGATTATAGGAATGTAAAAAATTTAACTCTCTTTCATTTCGTTTTTGTTTCAGAATTCTAGTGTAAATAAAACGGGCGCTCCATTATTTTAAGTAAATGTTTGCATTTTGATGCACTTAATGCAATTTTTATTCCGGCCGCCAGGTAGTTCAAGCGAATTTAAATGCCGGAAGATAAAGATTAATAAAATTGGAGACTATATCTGTTTTTTTTTTTTTTTAATTTTTCGGCTTCATATTTGGTTTGTACACGTTTCAGATGATTATAAGACAATATCCGCAAAAAAATCAATTTTTGTCTGTCTGTTTATATGTCTGTTCGAGATTCATGTAAAAACGGCTGGACATATTTTCACGTTATTTGGTACAATGAAAAAGCAAAACCAGGAGTTGAACATAGGCTATAAGTTATTTCAAAATTTTGAACTGTAACGGTAAAACGAAATCCATGTCTTCCGTTAATATTTGATGCATTTTCTTGAAATTATCAGCGATAACATAGGTTTCGTCAGCTAAATAGTTCGTACGGGCTTTTTCACTGACCGCCTACGTGCGTGTACACGTGTAGTGCGAAGAAATATTAGTTTTAATTTGTAGTTTACAATGCCTCCTCATAAAAAGGTAATTTATTTGTTGTGCTTGGTTCTTACGGAAAAAAATTAAATAGCCCTTCCTTATTTTAATATCGTCGCTGCATATTATTCTTTTGAATGAAAAATGACCCTTGGCCCAAATGAGATTGATGCCCTGTAGAGCTGTAGTATATTGATGTAAATATCAAAAAGAAAAAAAAAATGATAATTTAATAAAAAAATGTCTATATGTTGTGCAACGTCGTGATTTTACAATACGACTATTTTAAATTTTTTAAATTTTCATTTTTAAATTTAAATTTTTTAAATTTTCACTGGTCTATAAGGGAGTACACGTGACCCCAGTCCTGACCCCCGTGACCTGAGGTTAGGATTGAAGTTTTTGGATCAAATTAGATCCAACCCAACTTCTGAGAGTAGGGTCGATAATCGATCAAATATTGTCTGCGGTCCCACATATATATATATATATATATAGGCTTACCATAATTATGAAACTCTAAACCGGGACAAGAACGGGAGCTAGGGCAAAGGAAAAAATTTAACCACAAAAAATTGTTTTATTATTAAGTCTTACAAAAAAATAGCCGGTTCTAACTTATAAATTGTTGTTGCTATACCAATATAATTCAATAATTATTTAGTCAATAATCGGGATTTATGAAAATGATTTAAAAAATAGTTTTGTTTCTCTAGTTATAGCCGATAGTGTATGCATGTACATACATATGTGTTTCTATATTGTCCATAGAAGCACATTCTACTTAACAATGACTTACAATATAAAATGAACAAAAATTTCTACAAATACCTTTCCAGTCGCTCCAATTTTGGTCTGCATGGAGTCCAAACACTAAGTCCACACTATAACACACTATTTCAAGTATTTTCTGCACTTTTATCACTTAAAAGTAACTAAAAACGTCAGAAAAAAATGAAGACACCACTTGCAAAAATCACGTATCACAAGATGGTTAATCTTGATAAAGCTCATTAAGGAATATAGTCATTAACAATTAATAAATAAGGAACAGAATTGCTTAAAATAATTATTTATGAGAATAAACACATATATTAATATTTTATCAATAGTATACAGGTGGTTGAAATTGAACTACCGGGCCCAATTAACTATTTTTTTATAATTGAAGATGAGGTATAACGTTAAATTTGGAAATTACTTGGTACTACATGATCTAAAATAGTTTATATTTTGTTTCTTTGTATCTTTATATAAATAGTTATACATTTTGATTGAGGATTTATTAAAATTCCAGAGCTATAGCGTTGGAGACACGGCCTATATGGTAAAATGGGAGGACAGAGGTGATAATAGGAAGACTTTTGGGCTATCAATGATAATTCTGAGATCTCAGAAAGGGATAAAAATTAAAAGTATAATGGAGTTATCTCTCGAGAATTTTATACAGGTTAATTTTTTTATTTACGGGTTCATTTGGAGGGCTAAGGTGTCCCCCCCCCGGGGCATTATGACCTTAAGGCCCGGTATTTCCACCTTCATTTAAAACACTCAGTAACTATCCGACAGATAATGTTATCTCATTATCCGTTAGATAACTATCCAATACATACATTTGTATTGATAGACGAGATGACATTTATTCAGCACAGAAAGTATCATTTAAACTTATCTGTCAGATAGTTACCTGGAGTAGTGTTTCCCAACCGCCGATCCTGTATATATATATAGTGAGAGAGAGAGGAGAGGAGCGAGGGGGGGGGATCTTAAGGTGTACCAAGATAGAGGAAACACGATTTTTCTCGAAAAGACGATGTGTGAGCAAGTTGGGAAAAAATGTGTGACCAGAGTTTACCCAAATAATTGGATGGTAGTATTTAAATTTCCGGAATAAACTGGGAGTACAGGATATCAAGGACAACTTCGATTTTTTATATAGGAACGTTGGGTATAATTGGATAAAACTTTTGAAAAACAACAACTTTTACATAAACATGTTTTTAATATCTGTTACGATTACCTATAATGGCTTGCAAGTATTTTTATTTACAAGTGTTCCATTGTTCCAAGTTGCTTTCCATTTTGAACACTTTCGCATCCTTACTCTTTAGCTAACAGTAGCTCGGAGCATAACAAAAAATATTGCAAGTTCAAGTCGTACCTACTTGAAAGTACTTGAAGTACCTCCAACGTGGAGCATTTTAATTAGTTTAAATTAGTTGTCAAAATAAGTATAATTTATTTTATTTAAGTTTAAAAGGTATATTTTAATGAATATAAATGTCATATATTTATGAATATATCTTGCAAAAATGAGTGTTTTTCTATTATAATTTCATGCTTCGATTTTATATGACTTCGCGGCCCCCCGACGAAGCTTTCACGGCCCCCCGATTGAGAAACGCTGCTCTAATAACTGCCCACTACACGCTGGAGTCTAAGAGCTTATTCACGGTATTTCCGTTTTTTCGGTGGAAGTTGGCTACCAGCAATGAGTTGTTCAATTCTGGCCTCGTTAAAACTTTGCTGTTTTTGTTGATATTAACTGTCTATCTTATTTATGTCTCTTATAATAACAATTACCAGTTTTATAAAAGATTTCAATTTCAATGGAATTCGCTCACTGTACGAATTAAAATGACCCAATATTCTGAGAAAACTAGGGGTAATAAAATCGGATTGTTACCTTCAATGATGAGGCGTTAATGAATTTTCATGTTCATTAAATTGTAACTTAATTTCTCTGCGATGAATTTTCTTGCGATGAATTTTCTCACGATGAAATTGTCCTGCGATGAATATTCCTCGCGATGATTTTACTTGCGATGATTTTTCCCGCGATGAATTTTCTGCGATGAATTATCTCGCGATGATTTTTCCGTAAACCATAACGACGGGTAATAATAACGAATTGGCCGGCTATTTATTAAATGCCTGCGAAAATGTGTTAAATTTCGCAATTAAAACACGTTTCTTAATCCTTATAAATGAAACATAATCTTTACACTTAGGTCGTAAAATTACTTTATCAGTTCAATTTCAATTGAAAAATAAACAGTACAGTTTATGGAAACAAAGCGATAACAGTGATTTAATAAATTCTGGCTAGCGCGAAATGAAAGTTTCTTTGTTTCTAACAGTTCATTTTGCAATATTATTAATTATTTTATTTGTGCGTGAAAATGAATTTATAGTAATTTCCAAAAAAATTAATACAAAAATAATAAGGAGGTATTTGACGAGAATATACTGTCATCAGGGTTATGGAGTTATAAAAGGAATTTGTCGTGAAATTTTGAGGTATGTTCTGTTCCCTTTTATAAAAACAAATTATAGGCTATATTAAATGATTAGGCGGAACTAGACTTTGAAATCTAGGAATTTTTATCTATTAATGCGGACTTCTGGTCGTTTCCACGGTTTCACTGTTGGAATTTTAAACTTTCACATACCAACGTGAAACATGAAATAACCCAAGCAAGATTCCTTCTCATCTAAAAGAACGAAATTCCTATTTAGTTCCGTCTAAACTTTTGGAATAGCCTATAAGATGAAGATTTGATTTCAATCGTTTGCCCTTTTGAAATTGTGCATCATGTTGGTATTTAAAAATATCATTTTATTAATATGTCAATCCATCTGACATATGTCATATTAAAAATTGATGTGAAGTGTAAATTTTCACACATTTCAGGGTTTTGTAGGTATTTATTAATAAATTTAAGTGTAAGAAGCCAACAAAATGCTGGGTGCCTAAGAACATTTTTTTGATAAAAAGTTATTTGATAATCATTTTTAGGGTTTTGTAGGTATGACCAAAAAACCCTTATACCGTCATTTTGTCGTCTGTCTGTCTGTCTGTCTGTCTGTCTGTCTACTAAAATATACAAAAAACATGTGCCTCTAAAAATATAAACAAATATGCGATCACGAAAAAAAAATTATTTTTTTTAATTTTGAGTAGGGTATCTAATGAAACTAAGGGTTTTCATACGTGGATTAACGATCAAAATTTTATTTTTGTAAAATAAATTATTGTGAGGTGATTTTTGACAAAATTGTGCAAAAAAAATTGTCCCACACCCTGTAACCCAGATGGTTTAAACTAAAAATCTGAAAAAATTCTAAGGGCTGGTTTTACAATTCATGGTTACCTGTTCCTAGTTCCTGTACCTGTTACCTAGCTCAAATCAATGGCTATCGACATATTTTCTATATAATAATTACCATAAGTTTCCACGGTAACTACTAGCCAGAGACTTAACTGCTGGTTGTAAAACTAGCTGTAAGTAATGTACATTGGTGTGAACCGGAATAATACAACAGGTATTTTTGATCAGATTATGTTTTCGATAAATAAGGCATTTTTTGTGTTTTTATCTAAAGTATGTAAAATATTTAATTCACTATGTAACAAAGTCTACAAGTGAACCTCCGTAGTCTAATGGTTAACGTTCTCCTTCCTAAGTTGCAAACCACAGTTCGATTCTTGTCAATGTTATTTTTTCTGTTTTTTTTTTTTTTTGTATTTTTATTTTTTGAAAATTCTAGTTATATTTTGGCAAATCTTTTATTTAATTTTTAAAAGCGTAAATTAATAACCAGTGGGAAGTGTTGAAATTATAATTTAATTCTATGTTTGAATGTATACGAAATCAGAGGGGTGGAGCTTATGATTTAAACGACCGATGGAAGCCATAGGCGCAATTTTCAAAATCTTAATGAACCTTGCTACATTAAAAAAATACTGCACATATTTAGAAACCTAAATAATAGTATTAGGCATTCGAATTAATATTAACAAAAAAATATTTTAACATAAAATTTGTTTTGGCATCCCAAATAATCATCATTCACTTACTAAATACCTGCGAAACATGAAATGTGTGAAAATTCACACTTCACATTAATTTTTGTTCGTTATTTGAGTATTAGGAGCTTCCATGTAATTTTTTACAATAAAATTTAAATAATTTTTGATTATATCATGACAATAAAATTTAAATTAAAAAAATCCGAGCGATTTTTTCTGCATCTGCTTCTTTTCTAAGTCTTCATTAAATTAAGAAATATATTGATAAATGGTTTAATTTTTTTCACTAATTTCAAAAATGAATTTCTCATTAATAAAAATCTGTTATTTTATTTGTTAAGTATTTCACTAATAAAAATGATTTATTCTTGTTTAATACCTTAAAAACAAAAAACTAAACTGATTCAAACAAGAGGTTGAATCATGGCGTATAACAGTAGGCGTTCCTGCTGTAGGCTCCTTATACACATGAACTCGATTATCAGCTGTTAATTTTTTTTTTTTATTATATTTTTATTTCGAAAGATGGCATATACTAACTTAGCCATAACTACAAAAAATCCATAACATTATTAGCCATTTAACCATTAACTAATTTTGCCAAAAACACAATGAATTATTTAACACACAGCTGAATTGTTTTACAAAAATGAAACATGATCAAAAATTCCTCTCATCCGATTCCGGCTCAAGTTAATGAGCTTTAACCCTTTTTTGACAAAGTGCGATGGACAAGTTTTTTAGCACAATTTTTGCTAAAATCGTGTTTTAAGAAACTAATTTTTGGTCCTTAATCTACGTTTTTAGAGCTTTCTTTTGACACCACAGAATATTTTTTTTTTAAATAATTATTATTTTCATTTAAACAAGACAGACAGACCGACAGACACATGAGTGACGTTATAAGGGTTTTTTGGTGGTCATACCTACAAACCCCTAAAAAATGATATTTTAATTATTTGATAGTAACCAACAAATTTGTCTGATTTATCGTGTAAGAATTTTTTCTAAATGCCATATAAACTTAGTAATACTGTATAAAAATTAACCAAATCTGGTTTCTCCACACAAAAGTGAACGCAATATACGATAAATATTTCAAATTATAGTGTAATTCCTGCAATATGACACTATGGGGACCAAAATATTTCATCGTGTTAAAAGCAGATAGTGCGAACGAAAAAAAAAAAAAACAAATACTGATCTTTTCCGTAAGGAATCATAACGAAAATAGCATTCTGCGCCTGTTGCACATATTACTTTTACTACGATTACCATTTCGCAATAAATTTAATAAAGACATTACAATGCAAACATTACTACCATTAATTGATGCGCGTGCAGGTGATACGGAAAAAAAATCTGCTACGCTGCACATGCGCATTCATGCGAATTTAATTATTGCCGCACCGTCTGCACGCGCATCTATGGTAATGAAAATAATATGTGGAATTAAGTTAATTATTTGTCAAATAACAATACCGAAATGAGAAAATAGTAGTCATAGGAAAAAGCATATTTTGATTAAACATAGATCTTTGCTTAATTTAAATGATTTCTCCAAATAATTCTAATGATTTTGTTTCAGATCAGAAGTTTTAACGGAAAGATCAACGATGTAAACACAACAAATTTACAGATAACCAATTAATCGGCCATACTCAAGCTTATAACCAAAAATGTTTTGCTTGAAAAGTCCAACATTTTATAAACGTGGAAAAATAAGATTAAAATGTAATGAAAAATATGTGGAACAATAAATAAAATATTAAGTTCTCTCATTCTCATTGTATTTAACGTTTGCTTTAGCATTAGTATAAAAAAAATTATGTAAAAGAAATATAAGTTACAAAAATGCAGGGATGGGGAGTCGGAAAAAGTTATCGACTCCTGACTCTGATTAAATTTTTAGCAAGGATGAGAACAACCCGAAAACGAAAGCAAAATACCTTACTACCAGAATGTTTTGAATTACGGAAACAGGAACGACATTTTGTATGAATGAACGAAAATGAAATTAAAAATTTTCAATACCGGTTTTACACGGTTTCTTTCATGCTTTCCAGTTAAAAAATTAATTAACATCATTAGTATTAACAGATTAATGATGTAGAATAAAGATTTTTGTTTTTAGTCATATCTAATTTTTCTTTTTCTGTATACTTTGTTTATTATGTTTAAACGGAACTAAACTGGATTTTTATTTTCTCAAGTTGTAACGAGCTTTATGATTATTTCATGTTTCATGTTGACAGCTAAAATCTAAATGTCAAAAGAAAAAAGTGACATGATATGAAAAATAAAGTATATAAAATAAAAAACAAATTTTTTTAAAACTAATATATTCGAAAAATTGTATTAAAAATGACTCAATAGTCAAGATGAAACGTAAATAACATTTTATAAAAACAGCTCACCCCAACCCAAGATATTTAATGTAAGTATAGTCTGTTTTCGGAATTAGATATCGCAATCTACTAACTTTTAAGGATTGAATGAGGCTTTGTATCATTTTGTTTAACAAAAGCCCACTTTGATCGTTAAAAAGTGAACTCGTGATAACTTAAGAAAATAAAAATTCCATTTAGTTCCGCTTAAACATTTGGAATAGACTTTACAATTTACGAGTGAAATGAGTCGGGAGTCGGAGTCGGAGTCGAGAGTCGGGAGTCGGTAATTTTTCTGTCGACTCCCCATCCTTGCAAAAATGTCGCTCTCAGCGTTATAGGGTAAAATTAACAGACTTGAATTATGTAGGTAAGTAAATAGATAAATTTAATTATTAAAATAAAAATTACTTTTGGTCAGCCAAAAAAAAATAATGTACACCTTTTACAAAAATTTCTTCTTCGTCCGCAACTGAATTTGATGATTCAAATTCAGTTGCGGACGAGAAAGATCCACTTTTTTGCCATGGCACACAACTATTATGGCTTCCTGTGTAATGTCATTGATATTCATTGACGACAATATACTTATCTGATACCCATTCACTACAGACATTAAGGGCTAAATTATATAAATGGCCGGTTTCATAAAGCAATGTTAAATTTTAGCAACGCTGTTTGTAGCATACTGGTAATTAATAAAGATTATTCGTTACGTAGGTGTCACTTAATGAGTATGATAAGACAAGCTAATTAAAAGTAAGGTATTGAGATTCATTCAATAAGTGACCACCGCCGTGTACGGACAATAACAGTTAACTAGTGTTTCATTAATATATCCTTACATGAAGTGAGTTCCTAAAAAATAGGGGAACGAATACAGTACACTGTTAAATTTTAATTTAACAAAGAATTAAAACCTCTGCTATTTTAACTTAGGGCTGAGGCTATGTTAAATATTTAACATTGCACTGTTACCATAGTTTTACTAATTTTTATATCAAATAACTGAATAGAAAAGGTAAGTATATAATAAATATTTTTACATCCAAAATATAAAATATTGAAAGATGTGTATATAAGTTTGATTAATATTTATAATATTTAATATCATACAATATACATATCTTCTTGAAATTGTTTTTCTTTTCCAGCAAATTGTCATCAGACTCATCATATACATTTTTAGACATTGTTGTGCACTTTATTCCTAGTCCGCGTATATTAAATGACTCCTTTAATTTGTTGGACGATTACGGATATCCCTGTAGTTGGTTATTAATTCCTTTACTCAATCCATACTCTAACCCTGAATAGAACTACAACGCAGCACACATATTAATAAGAAATACCATAGAAAGATCGTTCCAAGTCTTAAAAAGACGATTTCCTTTGGTTATCTATAGGATTAGGATTAAAAATTGACAAATCTTGCAGTAATAATTGCATGTTGTGTTTTACATAATATGGCAATGTTATTTAAAGACGAAACGCCACCTATTGAAGAAGAAATTCAAATACTTGGAGACGCTTCTGATGCAGTTCCGCTTGTACCAAACAGAAATTTATTTAACAATACTGTCACGCCTAGGTTGGTTTTGGGGGGTTTGTATGAATAAAATAATATAAATTCTATATTCTAATTTATTAATAGGAATAAAGGAATACAATTTATAATTACTAACAATACTGGCCACGCCAAATTAAGGGTGTACTAATTAGATAACACCTTATTACAATACAAGTCGATACACAAATCGATAAATCGTTGTCGTACAACAATGAAATTAAAGTATCGAGACTGAATCTATCACTCTGTATACCGACAAATTATAATGAACAATTCATAGCATAATAATAATAATTAGTCCCTGTCATTGGACAAACAATAATAACTTAAAATAAGGGCTCTAGGTAGGGCTTAGGTACAACCTAGTGACACAATAATTGAATTAACTAATTAATTCCGGATCGTAAGAGTTATACTTAAATGGAATAAATTCCATAAGCCCATTGTTGGTCAATGCAAAATTGGTAATAGTCACAAGAGTACTGATTACTAATTACTATTTCTTACTTAATTCTTCTTTAAGAACTTTTAGTTCCTTATATATGAAATATATAAAAACAATCCGTGGAAGAATTTCATGACAAGAGTTACGTGTTAAAACACGGGTCAGTTAGTGCAAAGTAAGCTATTCCTAAGATGTGGATGCCCTGTATCCGTGACAATCTGATAATTTATAAATTAACTAAATTTGTAAATTAACAGAGTTGTATTTAGTTTAATTTGTATTTAAATTCATTTATAATAATATTTTAATTATTTCATATATTTGACAATACTACTGCAATAACTGCAAATATTAACACCATTTTACTAGGTTATAAGAGAAAAAATCATATGTTACATCTTTTTCCTGCATTAAAAAATGTTATGAAATAATATAGGTATTAATTTTTTATTGAAAAATAATACATGACAGTAAATAATTCGAAGGGTTACTAAGGCTATAATAAGCCTGTTTGACGTTTGAGACAACTGTGAAGTTGATATTCATACCAATCTACCTAATAAAAACCCTAAACTGGACACAGCACTGAAATTACTGAACGATAAGTTGAAGCCGATGATATTTCTTTATGAATCGTAATTAAATTTTAACAGCGTGTTATTTTAGCATCGTGTTATTTTAGCATCGTGTTATTTTAGCATCGTGTTAGCTATCACAGGATTTATCATTTCTTTATGAAACCGGGCATAAGAGTATAGTTACAAATAAACTGTTTAACAATTATGTAATATTATCTGTCTCAATTTGTAATACCATCTTTCCACTTCGTGCTGTTAGCCATAATATTCCATGCTTTTCTTACCCATTTCGATTCTCACTACCAAATAATTATTTCATAGATGATCATAAAATGATACAGATATCTTAAAATTAAAATGGCCAAATACACACCATATATATATATATATATATATATATTAAATATTTTCAAATTTCCCATTAAACTGAATTTATGGCGTATAAATAACGTAAGTGTATTATCTGCCTTGTTTATTTCAATATCTTATTAACCTTTTTTATATTAAAAAAAAAAAAACACTTGCTAACCCAGTGTAAATCGTACTCGGTTCGCAGCGCTATCTACTTTTTTCTACTTTGAAATAGACCATAGTAAACCTTGGACAAAAATTTGTGTAGAACATAATTTGATGTATTTTTGAAGATTTACCTAAATATTTTAATTTTTAAAAAAAATTTTTTTTTTGTTTTTATGGGAGGGCAACTCTAGCGAAGGTTTCCCTTCGACACTGGTTTCTGATTGTAAAAGCGCCGTCCAAAGTTGAGTTGCCCTAGATTTGAGAAAAAGAATTATTCACTATTTTATTATATTATTTAAGGTCTAAACGATCTCACGATCAGCTGTAAAATTATTAAAATATGTTGGATTAAAGGCCACTCAGATTTTGAGTTCAACATCGAAGTCGATCTTCTAGCCAAAGAGGCAGCTGTAAATTGCTCCCTCTTAAATATTCCTCTAAACAGTAATGAGATTATGTCAATCTTTAAATCTTCCATATACAACCAATGGCAACCAGAATACATAGATTCTTTACAGTTCAAAGGATCATACTATGGTCAAATTCAACCTCTTCTTCCTAGAAAGCGTTGGTTTTCTTCTCAACAAAGCAGATCTTTCATATCCACTTTTATCCGGCTTAGATTTAGTCACACCTTCTCTCCATATCATCTGCATAGAATTAATATGATTTCGTCTCCTTTTTGTCCGTGGGATAATTTGTCTGTCAAAGATTCGAACCATTTATTGTTCGAATGCCCCATTCATTTTCGCAATCGTAACTTCAAACATTCATACAAAATTTAATTTTTCAAAATAATCCTTACCTACCAATATTCAGACGCTTCTTGCTACTAACTCAGATACTTCGGAAAATTGAAAACACCACAAAAAAAAAAAGAAATAACTAGAGCAAGGAATATATTTGTTCAGAATAAAAAATAAGTTATGCACTATTATTACTCTTAAAATAAACACAAATAGCCTTTGAAGCTGTGTGTCAGAAATATTAACTAACTATATACCTATGTAATATTTAAAAAAATCACTTTTTTATTCCAATTTCAGCGGATATCTCGAACATGTTTTGTTCGCTAATAAATTACTGATTATTAAATGAGTATTAAGGATGACAAAAATAAAACAACAATTTTATTTATTATATTTTTCTTTATTTAATTCACATTTATAAAATTAATTCTTATTCTTAGATTAGATAATTACTTAATGGTTGTTTTACTTTACCGTTGTTAATAAAATTACAGTGTAATTTACATTGTACGTTTTAATTTTAACCATGAATCTTGCAGTGACCCTGAACCTAAACACAATTGCGATATGAGTTAATTTTGTAAAGTTGACATCTCTTAAGTTTATTATTATAAATATTAATACCCAATACTTTATTTTACACTATAATTTTGATAACTAAACCATAAAATATTTAAAATTTTATATAGGTATTGCAAAACCACGTCATATCACACTCATGTTTAGATTCAGAGTGAAGCATGTTTTTACTCCTACTAAGCAAGAAAGAGTTTACTGGTCGCTGATTGGTTAATTTAAACTTAAAATTCAAATATCTGAATGATGCTAAATGTATTACCAACTTGAAAAATCGTAAGGACATATTTTGTAAAAAGACCTTGAAAAAGACAAAATAAGAAAGTATCTGAAAAAAGTACCTGAAATACAGATACTTAGATACTGATTTAAATATCTAGATACAGATACAGATACATATTTTAAAATGTACCTAGATACATTACAACACTGTATATATATATATATATATATATTGTAATACGTAACTAACAGGGAAAGTTCATTTTTAATGTTGTATATTGACAATACATGTATAATGCTATCATAGTATTGGTTCACACGGATACGCCAAAGTCTGCTTACACCACAAAAGTCACCAAAATCATCAGATCTAGTTACGTATTACAAAATGAAACATCTTATACTATACATTTATGGGTAACAATTACAAATAATGTAGACAGTCGTAGCAGAGCCGCAGTAAGGAAAACTTGCGCTAGGGGCAAAACTGTGTTTTGGCGCCCTTGGCAAAGAAATGTAAGTGATAAGCAAAAACAAGTTTATCACCTCCCAAAATCTAGATGATGAGCAAAAAAAAAGGTCCTCACCTTCCAAAATCCAAGTGTGCTCTTCACTTGGATTCGCCTCTCAAAATCCAAGCGAAGAGCAAAAAAAAAGGTCCTCACTTTCGCAATGTGGCGCCCTTTTCCTTAGTGCGCTAGGGACCGTCGCGCCCTCCCCCCCCCCTTACTGCGGCTCTGAGTCGTAGTTCAGCATTAGCCGTCTTGATGCTGCAATCTTAAAATCAAATTTATTTCGATCGTCGTAAATTATACCTGCGATCAACTTGAAGGCCATCCCTGCATCATATTACGAATTTAACATGATTTCCTTTTAAGTGATTCAGCTATGAATCTTGAATATTACGGATCTTGATTATTATTCATAAAACCTGTTGAAAACCAGGAAAGTTTTCTTAAATAGCATATATAAAAATGAATTTGTTAATTGTGCCATCAGTTTTATTTTGGTCTTCAAAAATATCGTGTCTACAGTGATGAAGTGTTTTGTAATTTTACTTCTAATTTCGCTTCTGTTGGTAATAGTTAATTGCCGGCAGAATGCAGTTAATATTATCGATTTATTAGAAGAAGGCGATAGGTTTTTTATCACAGACGATATCACAGATAATACGTCTAGGACAGAATGCAAGAATGGAGAGATATTAATCAGAAATGTCTGCCGAAAAATAGTACCATGGTAAGCTTTCTATAATGATGGATTAATTAGATAGGGGGCTCTAGGAACAGCTTAATTTTGAGCCACTCCCCGTGCAAAAATTCAATAAACAACTTGAAAAGAAAAATAATAATGCAAAAGAACCGTATATACAGCCTGTCCCAGCCAAGTGGCCTACCATTGCTATCTTTCTTAATATTATAGATAGAGATTTGGCGAAATGGACAAAGTTCGAGTATTTTACATAGGAAATACCATGACAGGCTTCAAAAGAAAATTGAATGTTTATTTGACCAGATATTTTGAAAATAAATATTTTTTAAATGAAATACCTGTATATTACTAGGCCATAGGAACAACTATTTTTTTGTCTTTATAAAAATCTAACCATGTTTATATTGATTTTTTTTTTAATAACGGAGATA
Source organism: Liopterus haemorrhoidalis (assembly GCA_963971575.1). Classification (NCBI taxonomy): domain Eukaryota; kingdom Metazoa; phylum Arthropoda; class Insecta; order Coleoptera; family Dytiscidae; genus Liopterus; species Liopterus haemorrhoidalis. The sequence continues at coordinate 23,432,680 of OZ020611.1, forward strand.
TCTATAGTTGTAAACTTATGATATTACGTATTATTCGTTTTGTCACTAGATGATACTGGGCGAAATAATTGAATTAAATCTGTCGTTTTGTTAAAGTTTCAGGTAATTGTTATCTTTGTAATAGTTTTGTAGACGAATTTTAAAGAATGCAATTATGTAACAGGTTCATGCAAGCTTCTACAATCGTTAGCTTATAAAATATTGTGGATGGATGAGGCAAATTTTACAAATACCGGTGTTTTTAACAGAAATAATGAACATTTGTGGACACGTGAAAATATACATGCTTTGCGCACTGTGCGACAACGAAACAAGATTTCCTATAAAAGTTCGGTGTGCAGTTCTAGGAAATAATGTAATAGGGCCGTATCTCCATAAAGGAAATTTGACTACTGTAAAGTATTTAAATTTTTTGGAAAATAGTTATCAAGATTTATTTGACGATGTGCTCATAGCTAACAATTTTTACTTTTGTTTTTATTATATGTTAGTTTTTAATCGTACTATTTTTATAAGTTTGTAACGTTGATATATCCATTATTAAAAAAAAAAATCATTATAAACATGCTTAGTTCTATATGACAAAAAAAAAATCATTAACATTTAATAACAAATATATATAAATATTATTCTTCTCTTTTCAGAATTACAAGAACTGGACGCTGCTGTAATATTGACGAAGATGGATTCCTAACACATATTTAGAGCTATAAGCAATCTGCTATTTTGAATTTTTATAGAAATGAAAGATTAAAATACCATGTACTTTTCTAAATAACAATAATGGTAATAAATCATTAAAAAAACCTTGTTTTGCAAATATAAAAAAAGTTTCGGTAAAAAATTTAATTCGCAAAATTTGATCTCAAAAATAACATGACCTATGCATTTCACCAATTCCCAAAACTCCACCAAAACTTCCTCCAAAACCACTGTTTTGAACACTAATTTTCTGGACTATATGACGTTATTGGCGTGCGGTCTGGGTATGCGGATTATGCGCCGCATACTCACTTGATATCGCACTATATTTTTACCGACCGCCAACATATATAAGGGAGGTATTGTGATCATACCAATTTTGACGTTTCGAGATTTCGATGGATCTCCACGAATTGAGGTCGCTACATAACGTTTTGACTATTTTTAGCATGATGTCTATCGGTCTGTCTATCCGTCTGTCTGTCTGTCTGTCTGTCTGTCTGTCTGTCTGTCTGTCTGTCTGTCTGTCTGTCTGTCTGTCTGTTTGTCCGTCAGAGTCATTGTGACATTAAAAAATGTCTCAAATGTCATATGAGACATTTTTTAATAAAACGAAAAAAAAATGATTTTTTTTTCAAAATTTAGAAGTTAAAAGTCTCATTTTTTTCATACTTATGTGTAACGTTTCCATGGTCATAATAAATAATATCTCTGTTAGAAATATTAGGCCAAGTTATTTCTACTCTGCTGCTAGAATGTATTTTATACAAGTACTTTATTATGGCGGTCGGTTCTGTGGTGGCCACAGCTGATTTTTTATTTTATTTTAATAAAATTTTAATATACTGTATAACTACTAACTCAATATTTAAGAAAAATAAAAAATATCTCGTTGTGAACTATAATTTTACCGACCGCCAACATATACAAGGGAGGTATTGTGATCATACCGATTTTGACGTTTCGAGATTTCGATGGATCTCCACGAATTGAGGTCCCTACATAACGTTTTGACTATTTTTAGCATGATGTCTGTCTGTCTGTCTGTCCGTCCGTCTGTCTATCTGTCCGTCTGTCTATGTACACGTGCAGTACAAATTCGGCTCAAAGGATTTTTATGAAACTTCATATTTAAGCTTCTGCCATCAATAGCATAAGTTGATCAACTTTTGGTAAAAATCGGTTGACTAAAAATGGGAGTTTACTCTTGTCGATTTTAAGATTTTTGCGAATATTTCACAACAGAAAAATATTTCGAAAAAATTTATTAAACAAAAGTTGCTATAAAAGCAATAACTAGCAACTTTTTAGTTGAGACATTTTTTGATAAAACGAAAAAAAAAAATGAAAAATGTTTCGAAATTTCCAACGTCGCAAAAAGGAAGCGACAAAAGTCGCAACTTTTTCATACTTACGTGTAATGTTTCCATGGACATGATAAATAATATCTCTGTTAGAAAATATTAGGCCAAGTTATTTCTACTCTGCTGCTAGAATGTATTTTATACAGGTACTTTATGATGGCGGTCGGTCCTGTGGTGGCCACAGCTAATTTTTTAATTAGTAATTAGTAGTTTTAATTGAATAATTTGTACCATTTTATATTGAGTAGTACCGTGTTGAAAATATGTACCTCTGTACGAATACTCTTTTGCCTATTATATCAAGGCCATGGCTAGATAATTTGAATTCTAAGTTAATAGACGAATTTAGCAAAAAGAAAAGAGTAGGAATTTAAATATTTTTTTATACAAGGGTTGCCTTTTATATTTTGAGATTTGAGATTAAAAACAATTATTTATCAACAAAAGTGGCTTTATGAAGATTATTCATGCTTTTGAATTAATTTTCGAAGCACTTTTTCCACTTCGATTGAGGCTTTTTCCACTGCTATTGTCAAATTATGTGGGATTCAACGCGAACAAATGTTTTTTGACGGCCAAATGTTCATGCAATAGTGAATGTATGTTGATCCCACTAATGCCCAAGGATACCTCAATCTCACGATAAGTCACATGACGATCTTGCAGTATCAGTTCACGCATAGCATCAATGTTTTCCGGAACAACAACCGATTATAGACGACCTTCACGAAATTCGTCCTTGCGCAAACTGCGGCCACGATTGAAGTCGACAAACCATCGATAAACAGTAGTCCTTGATGGCACTTCATCGCCAAAAGTCGAATTAAGTTCATCGATGCATTGTTGTTGGGTTAATCCACGTCGAAAGTTGTAAAAAATAATTGTTTGAAAATGTTCACGATTCAATTCCATTTTTAGCCGATGCATTTTTTCAAGTTACTGTAATAAACACAAATTGCGTTCGTACGTCAAAACGTTTTGAGTACGTATACCGGCAAAAATGTCAAACTTTACGATAGAAGTGTCATTGGCCAGACTAGCAGCACAGTTTAGCGCAATCCCGAAATATAAGAGGCAACCCTGGTATTAATATTGATTTTTTGTTTTCTTGGTAAATTATGAATCATAATAAAAAATTGATGTGAAGTGTGAATTTTCACACATTTCTGGGTTTGGCAGGTATTTAGTAACTGAACGATGATTATTTGGGATGCCAAAACAAATTTTATGTCAAAATATTTTTTTATGAATGTTAATTCGAATGCCTAATACCATTATTTGAGTTTCTAAATATATGCAGTATTTTTTTATATAGCAAAGTTTATATAGATTTTGAAAATTGCACCTATGGCTTCCATTGGTTGCTTACATCATAAGTCCCGCCCTTTGATTTCGTCAAACATAGAATTAAATTATAATTTCAACACTTTCCACTGGTTATTAAATTTACGCTTTTAAAAATTAAATGCAACATTTACCAAATATAACTAGAATTTTAACAAAATAATTTAAACAAAATAAAAATGCAAAAAAAAAAAACAAAAAATAAAATCAACAGGATTCGAACCCTAGTTTGCAAGTTAACTTATATTATTAAGCGCACGACAAATCCAACCACGCCACGAGAGCTACGGATCTGGTATGTTACACAACGTATTAAATAGTTAACATATTTTAGTTAAAAACACAAAAAATGCGTTATTTTCCGAAAACATAATCTGATCAAAAATTCCTGTTGTACTATTCCGGTTCACACCAATGTACATTACTTAGAATTTTTTCAGATTTTTAGTTTAAACCATCTGGGCTACAGGTGTGGGACAAAAATTTTTTTGCACAATTTTGTCAAAAATCGCGTCAAAATAATTTATTTTGCAAAAACAAAATTTTGATCGTTAATCCACGTACTAAGGGCTTTCATTTGATACCCTACTCAGAATTTAAAAAAAATATTTTTTTTTTTCGATGAGCACATATTTGTTTATATTTTTAGAGGGATATGTTTTTTAGATGTTTTAGTATTTTTCCTATGTGCGGGTCAAAGAGTTGTATAAGCATGCCAAATTTCAACTCTCTAGGTTTAGCCATTTGGCTACAATTTTTACCGAACAGACAGACAGACAGACAGACAGATAGACAGACAGATAGACGACAAAATGACGGTATAAGGGTTTTTGGGTCATACCTACAAAACCCTAAAAAAGAACATTGACTTCTTCGAAATACTTTACTTCTAGATTAAACCTTTCTTCATTAAGTGGAAAATTATGAATCACTGAATGAAAGACCGCAATTTTGTTTTGAAAACAATGAGTCATGTGTAAAAATTGTCTTAGTGCTAATTTGTTTAAGATTTTCATCAAATACTAATTTGTTACTATTTCTTATTATTATAGTATCAAGGAAAGGAGTGTGCCATATTTCATGAGTAAGTTTAATGGTGTCAAATATGGAATTAATTTCATTCAAAAAGTCATTAATATTTTATGACTAAAAGTATCAAACATGGCGAATAGTATATTCTGCAACAAAGCTAGAATGAGAAAATTCGATGCGAGTGAAACAGTCCGAGCGCAGTCCCTGGCGAGCGTTAGGAATCACGAGAATCAAATTTTCTCTTCCAACCGAGTCACAGACCCTACTTTATTTTTTCGGGCTCCGAACCGTTATTTTTTTCTGTTCGGTTTTCGTTCCGGTTCAATTAAAAAAATATATATCGGTTCGGTTCCGGTTTTCGTTCCGGAAAAAAACGGTTTTTTTCGGTTTTCGGTTCAGTTCCGAGTGATACATTTGTAAATGCTTGTATTTGTATTAGAAATTTTTTTTCTACTATAATTTAGTAGAACATTTTATTCCTTATTTTGTAATAATCATACCAAGGCCGCTGCCAGGGGGGGGATTCTTGGCGTTCACACCCCCCTCCCGAAATAATAGAAGCGCATTTTTTTACTTATCAGTTTAAAAAATTACGATTTTTTTCTGCTCATCAGTTTAAAAAATAATCTTAAATAAAATGTATTTTATATTCACTCACATAAACATTATCTGAACCGAAATAAACCGATATTTTTTTTTCGGTTACGTTCCGGTTTTCGTTCCGACAAAAATAGCGGTTTTTTTCGGTTTTCGGTTCGGTTTCGGTTCGAAGCCTGGTTTAATTTGCCGCACATCGGCCACTATTTTAGTACTTTATAGGAAGTTATGTTTCATTTATTTAATGTAAATTTTGCATTTTTACTTGCCCGAACTTAATATATAAGGGGCAAGTATCGTAATCGCGAAAATTTTCGATGTCGAGATTTTGACTGATGACCACGTTTCATGGTCCAGGGAATCCAAAAAACCTATTTTCGAAGTGCCGTCCGTATGTGTGTGTGTGTCTGTATGTATACACGATAACTCAAGAACGATTCAACTTAGAGAATTCGTTTTGGTACTAAAAAATTCTCCTATTAAATGGGAAGAACCCTATTGTTTTTTATAAAGATCGTTTGAATAGAAATGGGAGTTTACTCGTGTCGATTTTAAGATTTTTGCGAATATTTAGCAACAGAAAAATATTTCGAAAAAATTTATTGAACAAAAGTTACTATAAATGCAATAACTAATAACTTTTATTTGAGATGTTTTTTGATAAAACGAAACATTTTGAAATTTTTTTGTAAAATTATTTAAAATTTTTAATTTTTTTTTAAGTCTCAATTTTTTCATATTTATATGTAACGTTTCCATGGTCATGATAATTAATTCGTAACAAGTAAACCTAGCCTTGGACAAAAATTTGTATAGAACATAATTTGATGTATTTTTGAAGATTTATTTAATATTTAAAAAAAAAAAATTTAAATTAATTTTTTTTTTTTTTGGGAGGGCAAGTCTTGCGGAGGTTTCCCTTCGCCACTGGTTTTTGTATCATTACGGGTATAGATATAGATACCGTTTGCACTACTTTTCAGCGCGGAGGAATGCATACCTTATAGTGAACAATAACAAATGACAACAAGCATAGAATAGATATTCCATCACTAGTGATAGAATCAAATACAAGCAAAATACATAAGAAGATAACTGCTTTAGAATGACATTCCAACTCTTGTGTTAGAATATTAACTTTCTATAGTCAAAATTGGTTTTAGAACTGGTTAATTTTATAGTGGTTAAAAAATGAATTAAAAAACAATTTCAAAATTTCTATTTAACAAAATGTAGGTATAAGATATAAAAAGATAGCGCATACCTATTCAAAAAATTATCGCACGCCACTGAAACAATGTCAAAAACTGGACTCATACAGGTTAAAAAAATTCTAGTAGACCTCCGATCGTGTGGTGCTTTAAACCAGGCATGACAACCAAAGGCACGCGGGCTGAATCCAGCTCGTCGCCACATATTGTCCGGCCCGCGATAACTATTCATAATCCCACTGAATCTGGCCCGCGAGTATATCTTTGTTCTCAGAGATCAAATGCGGTTAAACAGTTGATGTTGATGTGGAACAAGCGCCACTTTCTCTGCAAATTGAACTAGTTGAGCTACAGGAAAAATAAGATTTGAAGTCAAAAATGAAGGTTATTTCTTTAATTCAGCTTTATAAAAATATTACCTAGTTGACAAATTTCCGAAACTCACATCTTTTGCTCAGAAGAGAATTAAGCTCTTTGGAAGCAGTTATTTTGCTAATATTTAGCAACAGAAAAATATTTCGAAAAAATTTATTGAACAAAAGTTACTATAAATGCAATTACTAATAACTTTTATTTGAAAGGTTTTTTGATAAAACGAAAAATTTTGAAAGATTTTTGTAAAATTATTTAGAATTTTTTCAAGTCTCAATTTTTTCATACTTATGTATATGTAACGTTTCCATCGTCATGATAATTAATTCGTAACTAGTAAACCAAGCCTTGGACAAAAATTTGTATAGAACATAATTTGATGTATTTTTGAAGATTTATCTAAATATTTAATTTTTTTTTAATTTTATTTTATTTTTTTTTATGTTAGGGCAAGTCTAGCGGAGGTTTCCCTTCGCCAGTGGTTTATTAATGCTATGGACTTTTTTTTGTATAGTTTAAAAAATGTTTTTTTTTAATAATAAAGAAAATTTCAGTGAACAATTAAAAAAAAATTATGTTAAAATAAACATCCTTAAAGAGTTCTGGCCCGTTCGTAAAATTTGACATTTGTTATTGTGAAGTTAGTGGCAGATTATAAATTGACCGAATACTTTGTTGACAGTGAGCGTTAAAAAAACAAGTTAAAATATTAATAAATAGATATTACTCGTGAAGGTTTTCGTTGGATGATTTTTTACGATTTTAGTAAAGGCCTAACTCAACACCAATGCATAGATTCGCTTCATTCAACTTTTGGTAATGACGGACCATCAGAAAAGACTGTTTACATTGATTTCCAGAATAACGTCGTGGTCGTGTGTCCGTCAGTGATGAATCTCGTGAAGGTCGACCAAAATCAGTTGTGATTCAAAAAAATATCGATGCTGTGCGCATAATGATTGAAGAAGATTGGCTTGTGACATACCGTGAGATACAGGCATCCTTTGGCATATCGCAGACTGCAAAACATTCCATTTTCCATGAGCATTTAGCTCTGAAAAAGATCTGTTCCCGATGCAATCCGCATAATTTGACCGAAGCTCAAAAAAAAGGCTCGTGTTGATTAGTGTAAGGGAATGCTAAAAAAAATCAACCTAGGCACTGCAAAACCCGTATACAATATTGTACAGGTGTCCAGACGAAAATTGGATTTATTCCTATGAGCCGAAACCCACAAAAGTTGTTCGTTCACGAAGCACTACCAAAAAAATGATTGCTTGTTTCTTCGGTTGTACTGGACATGTCGCAACTATTCCTTTAGAGGATCGGAGAACAGTTAATGCTGAATGGTATACAACAATATGTTTGTCAGAAGTCATCGACAAAATCAGGACAGGGCAAGCTCCCACACAGCACATCAAACAATTGATTATTTGAATGAGAAAAACATCGAATTAATGTCTTATTGCCCGCATTCACCTGAATTATCCCCTAACGACTTTTTTTTGTTTCCCAATGTCAAACAAAAAAATACGGGGACAGCGATCTTCATCAACTCAAAAGGCTGTTGAAGCCTTCAAAAACCATGTTTTTGAGTTACCAACTTCAGAATGGAAAAAATGTTTCGAGAATTGGTTTGAATCTAGCTGACAAGTTTCGCAATATTTTATTTCTTCATCAGAGCTACACAAATGATAGAATATAAGAAGTAAGAATATAAAATATATATAAATATAAAATTAAAAATAGAACAATAAAAAATAAAAAATATGAAAAAATAAATAGTACATTATCTTCTATAACTTCATCTTTCATTTATATTTACACATTTTACTTTATTTTTAATATTAATATGTTAATTTACTGGATTTTTATATTATCTATATTCATTATATTTCTAGCAATTTTTTATATCTATTTGTTATTTTTATATCTTTTATATATTTTATTTTTTATATTTCTTATTTTTTATATTTTTAATTTTTAATTTTTAATTTTTACATTTATTTATATGTATTCTATATTCCTACTTCTTATATTCTATCATTTGTGTAGCTCTGATGAAGAAATAAAATATTTCGAAACTGGTCAGCTAGATCTAGTTGTATCATTTATGTCCGCAACCCGTACAACCTTCTCCACATATATTCACTTACGGACAAGACAAACACACACATAAATCTTAAAGGCAAATATTTTGAAAAGCAACCAAACAGTTTGTTCCAAAAAAAAAATTTCTTTCTTAGTTTTTGTAAAAACTTAAAAGGTAGCCCTCGTATCCGGCCCTCGACCTTTTGTAAGTTGCACATTCGTCCTTTAAACTGTAGCTTGTTTACATGAAAATACGACGTTGTTTTCGGAACTGAGTTCTTTGTTCCATCAACAAATCCTAAATCCATAACATCGTTGGTTATGAATTGATATCTAATATCCTTATGAAACCAGTGTGGGAAATTAAATCAGCTTCTAAACGCGAAATGCGGTTAACCCGTGACGTAATTACAAATTAATTAGTACTGAATATGCAGGAACATATTAAACCACACAGATTGGAATTTCCTCTTTTGATACATGCTTTAATAAATTCTCTAAAAATTGATAACGATGTAAATATTTATTTAAGAAATAAAAACAGGAAGAGCATTGTTGTTTAACGAAGAAAGTTGAGTAAGCAGTGTGTTTAATTTGCAGTGAATGTTTTAAGTTTTATATCAAAAAAGGTAAGTTTTAAAAGTTGTTTGAATGCAGGGGTGATTAAAACGACTAATTTTTTAGTGTTTTATAGGTATGACCAACAAAAAATCCTTAAAGCATCACTAATGTATCTGTCTGTACGGTAAAAATTGTAGCCAAACGGCAGAACATAGAAAGTTGAAATTTAGCAGGCTTATACAAATTTTTGACCCACATAGAAAAAGTACTAAGAGTTTAAAAACTCATCACGAGATAAATATAAATAAATATATATTTAATGAAAAAATATATGTTTATTTTATAATTTTAGTGGGTCATCAAATGTAACCTCTGAAGGCGTGGATAACTACGTAAATTTTAATTGTTTAAGCTTGGAAAATCAATTTTTTACTTGCATGACCTCAATATGTAAGGGGCAAGTATTGTAGTCGCGAAAATTTTCAATGTCGAGATTTTGACTGATGACCACGTTGAATGGTCCAGGGAATTCAAAAAACATATTTTTGAAGTGCCGTCCTTATGTGTGTGTGTCTGTGTGTGTGCGTTTTTGTGTGTGCGTGTGTGTCTGTGTGTGTGTGTGTGTGTACTCAAGAACGGTTCTACTTAGAGAGTTCGTTCTGTTACCAATTTTTTTTTCTATTAATTGGGAAGAAGTCTATTGTTTTTTATGAAGATTCGAAACCGGAAACTGAAGTTATTAAACTTTAAAAGTTATTAAAATTTTTAAAAATTCATAACTAGTAAACCATGCCTTGAACAAAAATTTATAAAAAACATAATTTAATGTATTTTTTAAGGTTTACATAAATCTTTTTCCATCTAATTCAATAAATCTTTTTTTTTAATTATTTTTTCAAAATTTTTTTTTGTATTTTTTTTAAATTTTTTTTTTTTTTTGTGAGAGGGCAAGTCTGGCGGAGGTCTCCTTTCGCCAATGGTTTTAGTTGATTCTCGCCAAAAATATGTCAAAAAACTTTTGTTCTCCTTCCTAACTCCTAGAGATGTTGATCTGAAAATCTGAAAAAAATCTCCATAATTTATATTATTGGGAATAAAGAAAATTTCAACTGGATTTTTTTATCAGGTTAGTTAAAATATCGATTTTTTTGGATCAGTGAAAAAAATAATTATTTTTCATATATTTTTTTCTGTGTGATATTAAAAGAAAGCTCTTGAGACGTAGATTAAGGGACCAAAATTAGTTTTTATTTATTTTATTTTTTTATTTCAATACGATTTTTTCCAAAAATGTCGCTGTCTCATACCTTTTATGCCAAAGGGGTTAAACTAAAAATCAGATAAATTTTAAGTAATGTTCATTCATCTTAACCGGAAACGTACGAAACGAATTTTTGATCGGATTTCGTTTTTAGAAAATATTGCAGTTTTTGTGTTAAAAAAAATATATATATACATATATATATATTTTTAACTTATGTAAAAATCATGGCTAATAATTTTAAGGATTTTTTGTATTTATGGTTAAGGTAGTGTGTGCCTTTGTTTGAAACTAAAAATATAATAAAACATGTTTAACTGCCTAGAACCGAGTTCATGTGTGTAGAGTGTAGTGCGTAGTATATTATAAGTCGTAATTCAAACTATTGTTCGAATTAATTTAGTTTTTTTTGTTTTTAAGGTATCAAAGAGGTATACGGTATTTTTTATAGTAATGAAATAGTTAGAAATCAAATAATATATTGTTAATGAGTAATACGTTTCTGAAATAGAAAATGAAGCCATTTATCAATATATTTCTTATTAATTTAATGAAGACTTGAATACGAAACAAATGCAGAAAAAACTAAAAAACTTAATCTTACTGAATAATGATGTGTGTAAATTCACGCTTATCATCATTTTTTTTTTTTTTTTTTGTTGCTATGGCTCTTTTTAAAATAAATAATGAGAACCATACGACTTTTTCCCTTCCATTTACGGTTGTGGACCTCTACACTAGACCTTTCTTCAGCTCTGTGTCTTGCGAAGTCTTTCCACTGTCCAAAGAATTTTATATTTCCCAAGTCTTTATCAGGAATCAACATGTATCTTATTCAATGTAATCGTCTTAAATATGTAAAAAATAATAATAATAAAATTTATTTATTCAGTGGTTAAAATATAATACAGTTACAACATTTCAGAGTTCCGAATACATCTCTGGACAAAATTTACAACAAGAGCTGTTCAAGACGATAATATTAGATCAATTTATAGTAATTTTAATCTTGAAGGAAAAAATTAAAAAACCTTTAGCAAATATGAAAAGAATATTTTTAGTTATTATACAGGTATTTTAATAAGGATTTTAATTTTTAGGACAACAACATGCTGAGGTCCGTAATTTTGAGTTTCCTTCTTATCATTGCAATTGGGTGTGTGCTGGTGGACTCCCTCCCTGTTTGGGCCCCCATATATTCACGTTGGGATTGTCCGGACTGGGCTAGAGACTCCCTTGGACGTTGCAGAACAAGAAAATCAGACGATTTCGATATGCTTGGGGACTATTAAGAAGTTAGTATATACATAAATCAGTTTCATTTTATTAGCGTATTAGTTCGTGTTTAGTGAAAATAATACATTCCCAACACCTTGATTTGAGGAGGAACTTAGTTTGATATTAGGGACAACAGCTTTACGATATACGGGGTACTTAATTTTGCAACATAATCTCCTCGAAGCTCAATGTAATTTCCCCAACGTTTCTCTAGGTTTCCGGTTTCCTCCTGGAAGTGGCTTTCTTTGAGGTCCTCAAAATACTTGTTTAAGACTTCTATCACCTCTCGATTCGCCCCAATCTTTTTTCCAGTCAGGGAATTTTTCTGTTTCGGGAAAGGATGTAAATCTGAAGGTGAGAAAAGGAGCAATTACAGTGGATGCGGAAGAATGTAAAATTTTAGTTCAACACATTTTTGCTGAGCGACAACGCTTGAATTGTCAATGTATTGTTAATGTAAAACAAAATTTATTTTCTTGGCCAATCCGAAACGTTTTTCCTCAATCGCTGCCTTTAACTTCTACAAAAGTGCTCTGCAGTTATTGTTAGTAACGTTTTCCCCCCTTCCTTAAGGTAGTCGATCAGGTGAATTCTTTTCGCAACCCAAGAAACTGACGACATCATCTCTTCAGCCGATGGTACGGTCTTCACCATTTTCGGGGGTGTTTTACCTGGTTCACTCTACTGATTTGATTGCGTTTTTGATTCGAGCGTGTAATGGTGAATCCAAGATTCATCCATGGTCACAAAACGCCGCGTGAAATCCGCTGGGTTCCCCTGAAAGACCTTCAAACAGTCGGCTTAAGTTTGCATTTTGCTCTGCAACAAGCAAACGTAGTACTCATCTTGCGGAAAGTTTTTTGATAAACAATTCATCTCTAAAATGAAATGAATTCGCTTAGTTGAGATGCCTATGGCCTCTGCTATCTCGTGCACGTAAACTCGTCTATCAGACAATGACAAGCGAGTGAAACCTCATCTTGGACTTTTCGATAGTTTCTAGCGTGACAGGTCTTCTCCAAAGACCAGAATCTAACGCATGTAGGATGCTTTTCTGGCATGTTTGAGTTCATTGCTTCATAGTAACTGTTTCATGTGAGACACGCAATCTAAGAAAATATTACTTTCTTAGATTTCCATTGATGTTTTTCCTTGCAATAATAATAATAATAATTTGTGCTAGCGTGTACTATTATTTTGAGTGCATTATCATTGAAGTAAAGTATTATTATTACTTTCTGCGTGTCCCGCTTTAACTCAATCGAGCTATATATCACGATACAAATCTTCGAGTATTTTACTTCTTTTCGAGACAGAAATATGGAATTGGTACAATACCTGCCTTACCTTCCGCTCCTTCTGATATTGCAGCGATGGTGCAAAATTCCAGATGTCACATTTACTGGAATTATGCATTTTCTTAGCTAAAAAGTTGGATCATCATCGTAGGACAACGTCTTACGTCAACGCTAGATTTCGAGACAGATATTTATTCCATAGCGTTATCCTATTCAGACGAGAAGAAGAACACTTTCAAAGAGGATGAAAAAAGGACCAAGTATCTGGACCTCTTGGATGGCTTTAAAGCTTGACTTTCAAGAGGGAAATCGAGATCATTCCTGTCTGCAGAATATTTGCTACCTCTCTGGTCTGCAGCCTGGACGGCTGAGTCGATCTGAGTGTACAGTATCAGAAAATTAAATTGGTGTCCGTGTCAGTAGAGTAAAAGATTGGTTGCCATAGAATATTCTTTGGGTCCTACTATTATTGTTAACTTTGTCTAAGGAGACAAAAAGCGACAAAAAAGTAATTTAGAGGTTCGTTGGGTCTCTAAATGGCATTACCCTCCGAGATTGCGGGCCTATAGTTACGTTACTGGTCCGGGTCCACCTTATCACGCCGTTGAATGGGTATTTAACTTACCAGCAATTATAATTTATATATATATGTATCTGGAAAAATACGCGTGTAGTTAAAAAGTGTATTAAATACATTTACATTTTTTACACGATTAGGTACATTTTTATTAAAACTTACTGTAAACAATTCTATGCAAAAATGTTGAAATAAATAATAATATTTTTGGTTTTGTTTCAGATATCAAGCGATGTTTCAGCTACTCAACATTTTCATTATTTTTCATTTAATTATGTTATTATTAGACTTATGTTTTGAGAACATTACTTTTAATTTTGTAATTAATAATCTTCAACAATAAATTTATGTCACTTAAATATTTAGTCAATTCTAGAAATCTCTTAGTGCCTAGATAAACAAAAAAAATTTTTTTTTGGAATATTATTTTTTTACGTGAATTTCGCTAAACACGTGCCAAAAAGCTTTTGAATCCCACTCTATTTCCCAGAAGGGTTCAACAAAAAATCTGAAAAAAATCTCAATAATGTACATCGATGGGAACCGGAATAGCTCAACAGGAAATTTTGATCAGATTAGTTTTTCGAAAAAATATAGATTTTTTGTGTCGCTGAAAAAATAATAATTTTTTTAAAATGTTGTGTGGTATCAAAAATATGCTAAAAAACTCTTTTCCCAGAACCTATAATCCAGGGTAAAAAATTCTGACTAATGCACATTAATGTGAACCAGAAAAGTACAACAGGAATTTTTGATCTGGTAGTTATTTCGAAAGTTATTGATGTTTTGCAACACCGGGCTTAGAATATTTAATCGTGCTTACAATATTTTTCAGGCTGACTGAAATAGTCTCTAGATGGAAAATGTGGTTTATCAAATGTTATCAAAATTTAAAATCCTGAAATGTATGAAAATTTGCACTTCACATCATTGTTTTAATTCCATATGGCATAATACTTAGCTGTCAGACCTTTTCAGATTGCGAGTAACGCCCCCTAACAATAAGTTTTTACGGTATCCGAGACCGCCGGCTTTACGTGACCTCTGAAGCATGCCCCATATTTCAGAATATTAATTCAAAGATACAAGTTATCATTTTACGGAAAACTGAGTGTGGGCCAACGGTTTCAACGGCTAAGAATCTCTTTGAAACACATTTTTCAAAAATAAGACCCTGGAGATCAATCTTGGGATAGATCTCACGATCCTACACTTAAAAATCGAGTGAACAGACCACTACTGCAACCACGTAAAGGTAAATATAACGAGTTAAAAAATTATGTACTTTTAGGAAAAGACCAACCATAGGCTGTTCTAAATATTTTAATAAAAGTTAATAAAAGTT
The DNA here is from genome assembly GCA_963971575.1 of Liopterus haemorrhoidalis. NCBI lineage: Eukaryota > Metazoa > Arthropoda > Insecta > Coleoptera > Dytiscidae > Liopterus > Liopterus haemorrhoidalis. The sequence goes on from OZ020611.1 coordinate 23,447,713, forward strand.
AATTTTGAAGGTTACAAATATAACAAAACATGTGTTGGCGTAAGAAACGAATACGTTAATTTCCATGGCCTACCGCGATTTTTCTTTTTTTTTTTTCAATTAAGAAGCGTTATATCTTGTACTTTACAACATATAGGCTATTCCAGACCTTCTAAATATATTCCAGCGGATCTAAATGGAATTTATATTTTCTCTAGTTGTCACTAGCTAACTTTTTATATATTGAAGTTGACTTTTCCTAAACAAAATGATCAAAAGCTTGAATTAATCGGTAAAAGTTACTAGATTTGAAAATCTAGTTCCGCTTAAACCAAAGTAACCACCCACATGTTACCGCCACTAGCACGCGCTGGGTACCTCACACCGCGCACTTTCGTGCACCATTAGTTTCTCCATAACGTTCGCTATCGGTTGAGAACCGCGAGTCATTAAAATTCACTGTAATTCAGCTACTTACCCGCGGAAAGCGCGAGTTTAGGCGTGGCCTAACTCGCGCTCTGTCCGCACTATCCAAATTCATTCTTCTTCCAAGTTTGACCCAGATTTTCCAGAATAAATATAGCAAAATCGTGAATCGATACCAGACTCGCCCTGAGCGCACTGGTCAAAACATCATTCCGCTTTCGTTGTCGGAGAGATGATCAGGGCCTGCTTTAATTGCAAGACCACCATTGTCGGTCCTGCTTTCGTTGCAAGGCCACAGTGTTAGATCCTGATTTCGTTGCAGGATCTCAATCGTCGGTCTGCTGTCGTTGGAGATCACAGTTCACGTCCTGCTCTCATTGCAAGATGTCTCTACGTTAGGGTTGTACATCGAAGGCAAAACATCGATGTTTAACATCGATGTTAAAATCGGCGCTTACTATCGATGTTGAAAAAACATTGAAGGAAAAACATCGATGTATCGGAAACATCGATGTATCGGAAACATCGATGTATCGGAAACATCGATGTATCGGAAACATCGATGTATCGGAAACATCGATGTTTTATTAATATTAAAAAAAGTTATTTATTTATATTATATAGGTTTTATTTAATAATGTAAAGATAAAATACGAAGAAAGTAACACATAATACACAAAAAGCATTTATTAGATTTTGAAATAGAAATATTCCTTTTTAATAGTAATTAATTTCACATTAATATTATTATACCCTATATAATAATCCTACTTTGTACCTACAGTCTATTCCAAACGATTAGGCGGAACTAACCGCAATTTTCATTTTTGTAATTTGTCATTAGATATTTTTTTATATATTGAAGTTGACTTTTCCTGAACAAAATGATCAAAAGCTTCAGTCAATCGGTAAAAGTAACTAGAATTCAAAATCTAGTTCCGCCTAAACCAAAGGAACAGACCTTACTATTTTTACATTTCTAAAATGAAGCATTGGATTTTATTACAATACTAATATAGTAATCTTAATGTTAATTTTATATTGTTTAACAAAAATAACACTGTCATACACAATTATTTTTATACTTTTTTAAGTTGAAATAAAGTCTGTTCCTTTGGTTTAGGCGGAACTAGATTTTCAATTCTAGTTACTTTTACCGATTAATTGAAGCTTTTGATCATTTGGTTCAGGAAAAGCCAACTTCAATATATAGAAAATAGCTAATGATAACTTACAAAAATCCAGGGATTGGAGGAATAACAACTGGGAAAGTATCAACAAGACTCAAAAAGAAAAAGTGTGTTGGCGTCGTTGGTCGTTCGCATTATTTGCAAAAATTAGAAGTTTCTTATTTTTTCGTATTCTACTAACTGCTAAGAAGAATAAAAACTAACACTATTAGTATTGTTATATCACAATAGATGTTACTTATATTCTGTGTACTAATTTTAATAAAAATTAAATTTGAAAAATTCCAGCGCCTCTAGCGGTAGTTTCTGAATTTCAAAGTTTAAACATCGAAATCGGTAGTAGATATCGATGTTTTATCGATACTATCGCCAGCTGACCATCGATGGTAAAAACATCGATGTTTTAAAAACAAACATCGATGTTTTCGATACATCGATGTTTTTTTCCAACCCTACTCTACGTATATTCCTGTTAGTATGACAGAATACTCGACACCACTTCGATGTCAGTCACCGCTAAGTTGGTCACCCATCCAACGTTAGGCACCGCAACATACAAAAGCCGTTTGCGGGCTCATAGCAACAGCGCTATGCCCCCGTCATGGTCATCATCATCATCGATGCAGACGCCCGCCGCCAGGAACGCCAATCGCCGTTTTTCATATCCATTATCCAATCTCTTTCACATCCTCTCAATTCCGAAGCCTTTCTCGCCTTATGAGAAAGCATCGCGCTATTCTCATTTATATTTTGTATCATATGTTTTTGTTATTTAGTTCATATCGATGTCATTTCTATGTTACATGTTTGTTATTCTTTTAACATGTTCAATTCTATTTCTCGTTACAATAAACATCTAAAAACCATATTATGTATTCTCAGTCATCATCATCATCGCCCAATCACCGTTCTCTTTCTGAGCGCTTAGTGAAACGTGGTTCTTCAAACCAAATCGACATAGGGAACCCTTTAAGGCTGCGCACAACCGTACAGTTTCCTATACAAGACTAACAACCTGAAATAAAATTAGTAACAATCTATACAGTCTGTTTCAAACGCTTAGGCGGAACTAAATGGGAATTTCATTCTTTTAGGTTGTCACGACAAGGGACCTTGCTTGGGTTATTTCATTTTTTACGTTGGAATGTCAAAATTTAAAATTACAACAATGAAACCATGGAAACGAATGACCTATGTCAAAATTAAATTATTTTTTTATATATTTTAATGACAAAAAAATAAATAAATGGGAAATTTGTATTAAGAATGACACAAAAAATCAAAATATAAAGAAAATGACATTTTAAAATGATATTAACCTTAACCAAAAAATGTTGATTGTAAGTATGATTTACAAAGCTTAAACAAAACGGCCGAAAAGCACGATTTAAACGATGAAAGTAACTAAATTGCAAAATCTAGTTCCGCTTAAACGTTTGGAACAGACTGTACATCAAAATTTTCAGCGAATTTTTATCTACCTAATAGAATATTTTTAATTGTTAAAAGAACTGTCATGTAATTGTAAATAAACAACTTGCGTTATAGACGCCATCTTGTAAACCATTCAACGCATATTTGTGTACCATGCGGCAAATTGTAGCTAAAGCTCCATTCTACAAATATGTTTGGAGATAATTTGTTCTATTGTGATAATTACTTATAGTTATTGTACTTGGTAATCTACTTTTGCCGCCACCTCGAATCTGCCGCGGTTCTCAATATAGCTGGGGCGGATAAAAATGATTCATTTTATGTAAAGAATACTTGTACCAAGTGGCATTTCATTATCATCAAGTAAAATATTTTTCGACGAAGGCTCTAAACTATAAACAATCATGTCGAAAAAAATGTTAACGTATTAAGGATTCCACACACCAAAGCGGCCGCGGTGGCGGCCATGGTAGCGATACGACTAGCGATCAGGTCTCCTCACACTAATGCGGTGGGAGTGGCGGTAGCGGTAGCGATCAGTTAGTGAATCACGGTATATAGTTGTATGGTAATATTGATTGCGAGAACACAATAGAATAATTAATTGTATGTAGAGGAAAAATAATAATCTACTCACATTCTGTTTCAAACAGTTAGGCGGAACTAAATGGGAATTTCGTTCTTTTAGGTTGGAAAAGGGACCTTGCTTGGGTTATTTCATTTTTCACGTTGGAATGTCAAAATTTAAAATTACAACAATGAAACCATGGAAACGAATGACATATGTCAAACTTAAATTAATTTTCTTACATATTTTAATGACAAAAAATAAATAAATGGGATATTTGTATTAAGAATGACACAAAAAATCAAAATATAAAGAAAATGACATATTAAAATGATATTAACCTTAACCAAAAAATGTTTGTTGCAAGTATGATTTACAAAGCTTAAACAAAACGGCTGAAAAGCATGATTTAAACGATGAAAGTAACTAGATTGCAAAATCTAGTTCCGCCTAACAGTTTGGAACAGACTTTACTATCAATTTCCAAAAGTTTTCCTATTTCGTTCCACACTTTATTTGTTTTCCTAATATTCTTGTAATCAGGATGTGCTAAGTCATACAAAATTAAATGATCCTTTACTGATCTATGATTTTTTCTGTTAAATTATCTATTTTCGACATTATTTTCTTAAATATATTCACTCTGTGGTATATAAACAATGAATATCGCGCGGCCTAACGCAACTTGTCGAGTTCAGCCGCCAGTGTTTGGTGATCGCTAGACTGAACGCTGTATTCGGTGGCGTTCTCAGATAGCTGAACGCTTGTATGTGCGTGGTCTCATTGTATTGTATAGGTTGCGTTAGGCCGCTGCCGTATTGCTACTGTGGCCGCCACCGCGGCCGCTTTGGTGTGTGGAATCCTTTATTTGAACATTTCTACACAAAGCTATATAAATATAAAAAATATTTGAAACCCACAAATATATTTAAAAAATTACAGAACATTGTTGTGTAATGCCTATTATTAAGTTATTTAACATTTTTACAATAATTTTTTCTACAATCAAAAATATCCTATTAGATAGATAAAAATTCTGTGCAAAATTTGATGTATAGATTGTTACTAATTTTATTTCAGATTGTTAATTTTGTATAAGAAACTAATAATCTCTGGGGGTTGTACGTAACGTTAACTGAGTTAGCTAGGGTAAAGTGCGCACGTATGAGATCAGGGAAGATTGCACTACCTACTACCCTATCTCATGACGGTTGTGACCTGGAGATCGTCTCCGAAGTTACTCCCCGTGGCATATATGTAGAGTACGAGTAAAATGAAATGTGTGATATCTAGTATTCAGCTATTAAGTGGATCAATTTTAACATGAAGCGAGAAAATTTAAAATTCAATTAATCAGTAATATTTAATGGAACCATGAAAGCTTTTAGCAGATTTTTATTTTTTGCAGACACGTTTTCAAGTCGTTAATTCTAGGTGACTCATATATTTGGGTCAACTTTAAAATAACAATTTTTGCAAAAATTGAAATTGAAATTACTAAAACTCCGAAAAACAGTTTGTGTCGAGCAATCCTGGAGAAGTTTCAAGGTTCAGGGATTTCAGAATTTGTTTATAAAAATAAAATTTTGCAATATGCATGTATATCAAGGTTGCCAGGCGTCTAGATGTCGGTGGGAATGTTCCGATTTACAAACAATTATATAATCCCGTAGAAGAACAAAATATCGTCTAACGAAAAATAGGTATTTTTATGGTTTTGTTGGTATGACCATCAAAAAACCTTTATAACGTCGTTCATATGTCTGTCTGTACGGTAGAAATTGTAGCTAGACGGCTTAACATAGAATGTTGAAATTTTGTACGTTTATACAATTCTTTAACCCACATATCGAAAAAACAGGTCACTGCAGTATACACCGATTTCTCTAAAGCATTCGATAAAGTACATCATCCTACATTATTATGTAAACTAGAGAAGTTTGGAATAAGTGGTGATCTGTTGCGGTGGATTGAATCATACATTTTCAAACGTACTCAATTTGTTGTGGTAAATAATTTTAAGTCTCCTACAGTTCATGTCACATCAGGCGTGCCACAGGGTTCCCACTTGGGGCCACTGTTATTTTCCATTTTTATTAGTGACATCGGCACATGCTTCAAATATTCTAAACATCTAATGTATGCTGACGACTTAAAGTTATTTAAATGTATCACTAAGAACGTACATTGTGTAGAACTTCAGGATGACTTGAACAGACTTGTTGATTTCTGTACTATTAATAAACTAACACTAAATCCAACAAAGTGCAAGGTTATAACATTCACAAAAAACTTGAATGTTATAAAATACAATTACAATTTAAATAATTTGCCACTGCAACCAGTATCAGATATTAAGGACCTTGGAATCATCTTGGACTCTAAATTAATTTTTGATCAACACATCGACCTTATTGTCAAAAAATCAATCCGAAACTTAGGATTTATTTTCATTTTTAATCTCTGGCCACCTAAGTTTGACATCTAGTAGATGTAAACAAGTAAAACTCCTACGAGGAGAAAAGTATAAAGCGTAAAAAAGTCTTATCCCAAACATTTAATTTACAAACTTTTATTTAACATAAATACGGATGAACCCAGTTCACATAATAGGAATCCTGGGATACATGGTTCCGGTACCTCTACAGTAGAACCTATTAAGTATAGGGCATTAACCTACATGGGACATATGTCTAATAGTATCAAAAAAGTGCTTAGTTTGGATAACCTCATAATAGCTGATAAACCTTTAAAGAAATTGTCAATTATTAATACCAAATTAAAACAGAAGATTGACCACTTATCGGTTAAAAACACTATTTACCTGTTAAACTGTTCTTGTGAACAAGTATACGTGGGGAGTTCAATCCAAAAACTTAGAAATAGAATCACACAGCATAAATCGGATTGCCGTGTCAATCCTCAGAAATGTACCTTAGCTACTCATGTGGCTTCCACTAATCATGTTGTGGATTTCGATAATCCTAAGGTGTTGGATAGATTTCCCAACGATTCTAAAAGATTTTTTTATGAAATGTGTTACATTAACCACTTCCATAATGTATTAAATGCCAGAACTGATACGGAAAGTTTACATGACATTTACTCTTTTTTGTTAACTTTTAAAAATGTCAGGTGAATTTTTGGTGCAGTTCTTCCATTGTACATCTAGTGGGTTATCTCCATCCTTGTTCTGCTACCTTCCTCTAAATTATTTTTCTAAATGTACTTTTTTACGCTTTATACTTTTCTCCTCGTAGGAGTTTTACTTGTTTACATCTACTAGATGTCAAACAATTCATATTTTCCCGGGGCTAGAAGTAGGAAGTTTTCTTCTTGTTACTGGCATTACCACAATGCCTTGCGTTTCGAGTCATGTGACTCAGTAACTAAAATGGCGTCATATCTGCCTTAACATCTTTAACCTGTTTTCTTCAATTTTCGATGTATTTAAGTGTTTCTTAACAACTCTATTACTGTTTTGGACACCATGGGTCTAGTTTCACATACTAATGTAACATCTTGGCGACTTGCTTAACTATTTCGGTAAGAAATTGTACAGTTTGTGTTTGCTTTTATGACCGGTTCCTTTTGTTATAGAAATCCTTGATAAAGTTTATGAAGAATAAGGTCAAGGAGGGTAATAAGGCCCGGGCGGAAATAAGGCCCACTTTTGAATTTGGCGCCTTAGCAGTGAAATTCAGAATTCACATGTTCACAGTATATTAGTATGTGCTATTGCTATATATTAACAGGTGGCAGTACTTTGTTTTTTTTTAATGTATAGAGATATACACATGTAAACAACAACAGCGCGGTGTTTGCTTCTCTACTGTAAGTGAATTTAACTGTAAGTATGTTTTTTACTTATATGCCATTATTTAAATATCATGCATGTTTATTGCAATAACTTGCTAGTACATAATAGTACATTCTATATTATTTTATTTTTCATAACCTACAAATTAGTCAATAAAACTATGGTGTAAACATTTAACCGCCAAGCTGATAATAAGGCCCACAGTGTAAAATCGTTGGGCCGACATGCGTTGCTGCATAAATTGCCGTCTTTGGGTCCACGAAGACTGTGTTGGACTGACGAAGGAGGACAAAGATGAATTTATTTGTCCAAATTGCATGAATTAAATAATTGTTTGTCTTATTTTTATTTGTCCATTATTTAATAATTTTTGTTGTCTAATTTTCAATTTATTTGCCCTAATTGCATGAATTAAATAATTGTTTTGCCATAATTTTTCAAAATAATTTAAAATAAAACAATCAGACCAATATTCCGGTGTTTTATACGCTTTTTTATACCCTAATTTATATTTGCTATATGGGCCTTAATTAACGACTTTTCTATAAATAAGGCCCGATGCAGACATTTTTTGAATTGCATAACTTAGTGATTCGTTTATCAAATACATATGTAATAAATTATTATATTATAAAAATATGTTCAAATTATTATTTAAAAATAAATTTATAACAAAATTGTTATTGTATAAATTTTAAAAAAATAAAAAGTGTTAGGTGGGCCTTATTACCCTCCTTGACCTTATACGAAATATTGGATCAATTATGAAATAATTGCATTATCCTTCGCTTCTCTTCTTTTTCCCAAATAATTTCCTATGATAGTGCCTCAACAGAAGATCAAAAATTCTCCGTGCTGGGTATATATATATATATATATTTTTTTTTTTTCTTCTGTAAGACATTTAATGTAACACATTTATTTTTTGTACTGTGTATTATCTACTTTAGTTGTGTTGACCTGTAATTGGGAACGTCTATTAGGACGTTTCTGTTGGTTAACCCTCTTGAATAAATAAATAAATAAATAAATAAATAAATAAATACTGAGAGTTCAAAAAAGCACATCTCGAGATAAATATAAACAACTATGTATTTAGTAAAAACATAAATATATTTTTTTAAATTTTGAGTGGCATATCAAATGGAACTTCTTAATGCGTGGATCAACAAGCAAATTATTATTTTTGAAAAATCAATTTCCTTTATGAAGTTTTCTTCAAAAATATGTCAACAAACTTTTGTCCCCTACCCTATTTCTCAGAGGAATTGAACTAAAAATTTGAAAAAAATCTCCATAAAGATCATTGATGGGAACTAGAATAATTCAACAAGAATTTTTGATCAGATTAGTTTTTCGAAATATGTCAGAAAAATTATTTTTTTAAAATTAATTGTGTGGCATCAAAAGAAAGCTCTTAAGATGTAGATTAAGGAACAAAAGGTAGTTTTTAGGGTTTTGTAGGTATGACCAAAAAACCTTTATACCGTCATTTTGTCGTCTGTCTGTCTGTCTGTCTGTCTGTCTGTTTGTCTGTCTGTCTGTCTCTCTGTCTGTTCGGTAAAAATGGTAGTCAAACGGCTAAACCTAGAGAGTTGAAATTTGGCATGCTTATACAACTCTTTGACCCGCACATAGGAAAAATACTAAAACATCTAAAAAACATATCCCCCTAAAAATATAAACATATATATGCTCATCGAAAAAAAAATATATATTTTTTTATAATTCTGTGTAGGGTATCAAATGAAAGCCCTTGGTACGTGGATTAACGATCAAAATTTTATTTTTGCAAAATAAATTATTTTGACGCGATTTTTTGCCAAAATTGTGCAAAAAAAATTTTGTCCCACACCTGTAGCCCAGATGATTTAAACTTAAAATCTGAAAAAAATCTAAGTAATGTACATTGGTGTGAAACGGAATAGTACAACAGGAATTTTTGATGAGATTATGTTTTCGGAAAATAACGCATTTTTTGTGTTTTTAACTACAATATGTAAAATATTTAATCCGCTATTTAAGCCAATAAAAGAGTGAACATCTATATTCCAGTGGTACTGTTATCGCTTTGTATTGCAACTTACGAAGCGATAACGTTCGAACCTACTGTTCAAATCCCGTAAATTTTAATTTTTTGTTCTTTTTTTGCATTTTTATTTTGTTTAAATTATTTTGTCAAAATTCTAGTTATATTTTGGCAAATGTTGCATTTAATTTTTAAAAGCGTAAATTTAATAACCAGTGGGAAGTGCTGAAATTATAATTTAATTCTATGTTTCAATGTATACGAAATCAGAGGGGCGGAGTTTATGACTTAAACAACCAATGGAAGCCGTAGGCGCCATTTTCAAAATATTAATGAACCTTTCTGTATAAAAAAAATACTGCAAATATTTAGAAACCCAAATAATGGTATTAGGCATTCGAATTAAAATTAATAAAAAAATATTTTAACATAAAATTTGGCATCCCAAATAATCATCATTCACTTACTAAATACCTGCGAAACCCTGAAATGTATGGAAATTGACACTTCACATAAATTTTTTTAATTCGTTTCTTTTAACAGGATTTTAGCCAAAAATGTGCTAAAAAAGTTTTTGTCCCTCCCCCTTTTACCCAAAGGGGTTAAACTAAAAATCTGAAAAAATTATAGGTAATGTACATTGATCAGAGCCGGAAACTTATGAGAGGAATTTTTGAACAGTTTTTGTGTTTCTGATAAAATTAATTATTTTTTAATTCATGACTACATTATGGCTAGTAATGTTACGGATTTTTTGTATTTATGCTTAGATAGTGTATGTAGTTTATTATTTTTTAATAAAAATATGATAAAAAAATTTCACAGCTGAGGACCGAGTTCTAGGTATGTGTAGACTATACGCATATGAACACCACACTACACTCAACACTGTAGAGTGTAGTGTGTAGTGTTCTGTTATTTTATTATACTATTACACATTGTGATTCAACTTGACTGAATTACTTTAGATTTTTGTTTTCAAGGTATCAAAGAGGAATAAATCATTTATAGTAATGAAATACTTATACGAGCCCCGTCTTAGTGAAGTTGGCTCAACTATCAAAAATAGATTTTTCAAAGAAAATATTTATATTGGGGGATCAATTTCTCTCTCACTCCCTCTCTGTCGCTCTCTTTCTCTCTTTCTCTTTCTCTTTCTTTCTCTTACTCTCATTTTCTTTGATTCTTATTTTTCGATCCATTGCCTAACAAATTGATTTTATGGCGTCATGTTTGCACAATAGTTTTTACTTTCGGACCTTACGCTTCTCGATCTTTGATCAAATGTGTAGTTTCTTGTAGTATGTGGTTGCCATATAGCTTCATTTGGTCGAGCCAAGATTTGGGATATCTGCTTCGATCGGCGTCTATCTACTATTCCTTGCATAATTTATCTTTCATTGCCACCTTCTCTTCTGGATATATGGAAAATACCGAAAAATATTTTAGTGAAATACTTTTAGCAAAGTACCGTTATAATAAAAATAATTTTTCTTAAATTATATATACTTTATTTTAACATAAATTTATAATTTTCATGATTTAAATCAGTGTCTCCCAAAGGGTGTGCCGCGGCATATTAGTTTGCCGCAAAACAAACCAAAAGTGCAGCGAATTCTTAAAAAAAAAAAAAAAACTAGCGTCGGGATTATTTTAACATCATTGTCCGAATATACGTACAATACCATCAGTGGCGCAGCCAAGGGGGGGCCGACGGGCCTGGGCCCCTCCCAGGACCAGCAGGTTACACGGCGCTGCTCGGGAAGTTGAAGATAAATTTGTTAATCACAACAGTAGTTAATTTTTAAATTACTTCATTGTAAACAATATTGTCAATTTTTATTTATTTAATTTTTTTCGTATAAATAAACATTTTTTTAAGATTGCCTACTCTTGATAAAGTGACATAATTATTGTTCAAGTGAAAATACATCACTTTCCAAATATGCTCCAACGAATTATATGAAGGGGAGCGTTGATCCTTTTTCCCCCTAACACATCGACTAAAATATTCACTCAGTCAAATGATAAAACTGTTTTAAACAACTAATTACTCGATTCAGATAAGATAATGTGGAAATCTGACTTCGGTATAACCTTCACACGAGTCTGTTTGTTCGATACAAATTGTGGCCAAGCGGCTGATTTAGAGAACTGAACATAATTAAGAAAAATATTGAGACTTATAATATCCCAACTTAATATATCCCACGAAAAATATGTATTTATCGAAGAAAAAATCAAGTGAAAGATTTTGATACATGGATTAACAATTACATTTTTTTATCAACAAATAATGGAATTATTATTTGATATAAACATCAATATCCAACAGCAGGGGTGTCGAACTGATTTGGGTCGCAGTCTATTTTGCATACAAATATGATAAACATTGACAGAACTTTTTTTATAAACAGAAAAGTGAAAGAGAGTATATTTTACATTTTTAAATATATTTTTCCCCAAAAATAAACGAGTTTGATTACTGCTTCAGGAGCCACAAAAAATAAGGTTGAGGGCCGTATGCGGCCGGCGTGCCCTCAAAATTTGACAAGACAAAATCCTGGCTGCGCCACTGAATACCATTAATAAGAAATAAAGTATCTGCATTCAAAATGTCTTCTTCAGTAACTAAGTAGGTGTACCGCGAAACTTTTCTTCTTTGGAAAATGTGCCGCGAGAGTAAAAAGATTGAGAAACACTGATTTAAATAGTTAACTTCACTGAGGCTGGGTTTGTAAATCAAATATAACATTGGTAATAGATCTACCTTTCTGAAATTTAAACCAGTGGCGAAAGGAAACCTCCGCTAGACTTGCCCTCCCATAAAAAAAATATTTAAAAAAAAAATAAACTAAAAAAAAAAAAAAGTTAAAATATTTAGATAAATCTTCAAAAATACATCAAATTATGTTCTATACAAATTTTTGTCCAAGGCTTGCTTTACTAGTTACGAATTAATTATCATGACCATGGAAACGTTACATATAAGTATGAAAAAATTGAGACTTGGAAAAATTTTAAATAATTTTACAAAAAATTTTCGAAATTTTTCGTTTTATCAAAAAACGTGTCAAATAAAAGTTATTACTTATTGCATTTATAGTAACTTTTGTTCAATAAATTTTTTCGAAATATTTTTCTGTTGCTAAATATTCGCAAAAATATTAAAATCGACACGAGTAAACTCCCATTTCTAGTCAACCGATTTTCATAAAAAACAATAGGGTTCTTCCTATTTAATAGGAGAATTTTTTAGTACCAGAACGAACTCTTTAAGTTAAACCGTTTTTGAGTTATCGTGTATACACACAGACAGACACACACACACACACACACACACACACACACACACACACACACACACACACACACACACACACACACACACACACACACACATACGGACGGCACTTCGAAAATAGGTTTTTTGGATTCCCTGGACCATGAAACGTGGTCATCCGTCAAAATCTCGACATCGAAAATTTTCGCGATTACAATACTTGCCCCTTATATATTAAGGTCGGGCAAGTAAAAATTGATGTGAAGTGTGAATTTTCACACATTTCAGGGTTTTGCAGGTATTTAATAACTGAATGATGATTATTTGGGATGCCAAAACAAATTTTATGTCAAAATATTTTTTTATGAATTTTAATTCGAATGCCTAATACCATTATTTAAGTTTCTAAATATGTGCAGTATTTTTTTTACATAGCAAGGTTCATTAAGATTTTGAAAATTGCGCCTATGGCCAATAGAGGTTGCTTAAATCATTAGCCCCGCCCTCTGATTTCGTATACATCAAACAGAATTAAATTATAATTTCAACACTTCCCACTGGTTATTAAATTTACGCTTTTAAAAATTAAATGCAACATTTTACCAAAATATAACTAGAATTTTGACAAAATAATTTAAACAAAAGAAAACTGCAAAAAAAAACAGAAAAAATAAAATTGACAGGATTCGAACTCTAGTTTGCAAGTTACCTGTTTACAAATTAGAAAACCAATGACTAAACGCACATAGCTATGAGCGCTGACTTATCAACTTGGTTACATAGCGAATTAAATATTTAACATATTTTGCTTAAAAACACAAGAAATGCATTATTTTCCGAAAACATAATCTGATCAAAAATTCCTGTTGTACTATTCCGGTTCACACCAATATACATTACTTAGAATTTTTTCAGATTTTTAGTTTAAACCATCTGGGCTACAGGGTGTGGGACCAAAATTTTTTTGCACAATTTTGACAAAAATCGTGTCAAAATAATTTATTTTGCAAAAATAAAATTTTGATCGTTAATCCACGTACTAAGTGCTTTCATTTGATACCCTACTCAGAATTTTAAAAAAATATTTTTTTTTTCGTTGAGCACATATTTGTTTATATTTTTAGGGGGATATGTTTTTTAGATGTTTTAGTATTTTTTCTATGTGCGGGTCAAAAAGTTGTACAAGCATGCCCAATTTCAACTCTCTAGGTTTAGCCGTTTGGCTACAATTTTTACCGAACAGACAGACAGACAGACAGACAGACGACAAAATAACGGTATAAGGGTTTTTTGGTCATACCTACAAAACCCTAAAAAGAAGCCATTTACCAATATATTTCTTATTAATCTAATAAAGACTTGGATTCGAAGAAAATACAGAAAAAAACCCTGGGATTTTCAACAAATTATTTATATTTAATTATATATTTATTTAATATATATGTATAAAAAAATAAATGGAAGCTCTTAGTACTCAAATAGCGAATAAAAGTGGTTATCAATAAACTATTACTTTTGATGTGATTATAGAACAAATATTCCTAGACGTCCAGTATTATGTTGGCTTCTTACACTTATTAAATACTTGCAAAACCCTGAAATGTGTGAAAATTCACACTTCACATCAATTTTTTAGTCACACTTATGTAGTATACACTCATATACACTACCAGAGTTTGGTACTTTCCTCCCAACTGACATTGTATATTGTGTACATCGTAGAAATCGTATCAATATAAACACAAATCCTTGTTGAGTATGCATTGTTGAAAATGATTCGGGATTGATTCTGGTTAGTTCACAGTGTCGAACGGAAATGAGCGAATCTATCGTTGTTGCGTTGGGTTAGGTTATGTTAGGTTAGCAACTAGGCACATTGTCACCATTCACCGAATGCAACAGACTCAACACAGGAAATTAAAACAGGTATTATTGTGCAGGGGTTGCTAGCTAACAGGAACTTGACCGCTGACTTACGGTCATTTGCGAATTATAATGTCCGCTATGTGAACGTTAATGCAAATTTAACATCGCGTGGTTAAATTACCTATTATTACCATTGTGCTAATGTTCCAAATTTATCGATGTTAAGTGCTTGTTTCTAAACAATGAGAGATTTCAAATTACGCATTCATTATTTCATTTGTACACAAAGTATTTCACTAGTTGTTCTACAATATTTATCACATGCTAAACTGGAAGTCAATAACATTCTGATGATATTTCTTCGGGCATTTTATTGGTGACTGAGGTGTAATATATAGGTAGGGTGACCATTCGTCCCCCATTTTGCGGGACTGCCCCGCATTTTAACATTTTGTCCCGCATTAAGATGCGTACCGCAAAAGTCCCGTATTTTAACATTTTGTCCTACTTTGTCCCGCATTTTAACATTTTGGAGGTGAGGACCTTTTTTTTGCTCTTCACTTGGATTTGGGAAGTAAAGACCTTTTTTTTGCTCTTCACTTGGATTTTGGGAGATGAGGACCTTTTTGTTTGCTCTTCACTTGTGTTATCTTTTAGGCTTACGCCTTAACTCATTTATTTAATTTTGATTTACAACGTGTTTTTAAAATTTTTTATACACTATATACACAACGTCTTGTGTTATTTATTATTACACCCGTCTCTAAGACACTGTTTTCAATAGTTATTTCCCCTAATCTCGTCCCTCGCAACCCCTTACATCACAAACACTAACAACTTGGATTTGGGAGGTGAGGACCTTTTTTTTTGCTCCGTCCCGCATTGCCTTCTTAAGAAAATGGTCACCCTATATATAGGTATATGTAAATTTGAGTTTGTCTGTCTCTCTGCTTGTTTGTCTGTACGGGCATCACGCTAAAAGGACTGAAAAGCGGTTTCACGAGATTTTGAAGACACCTTAAGACGATCCTACACTGTACACGCAAGAAAATATAGTCTAATCTGTGACTTATGCTATTATTTAAAATAAGAAAACAAATATTTTTCGTCTCGTGCATTTTATTTATTTATTTTCAATTTGATGTATATTTTGTGTATTACGAGAGGAAATCTTAGACTAAACTTAGACTAAAATTTATGTTACTTATTTATTTTACCTCAAAATTGTATTAAAAAAGAAAAAATGTGAAAATGAAAAAACGAATATTTTTTATATTTTATAAACGAGTTTTTATTTTTTTTTAAATTTTATTATTTTAATTTTACATACAAAAATATATTTTTTAATTAAATTTTAATTAAAAATTCATTCTAATTTTGCTTGATATTTTGAAAAATTCTACTAACCGAATAATTAATTCGAATATTTATTTCTGTTCTACTAAAAAATCAACTTTTATATCTTTCCTTCAAAAGTCGCGGGTCGCAAGAAAGTTTTCACAGGGTATTTAATAATTAGACAGATTTTACTTATACAGAGTGATTATTTAATGGCGAGACGACGTCACTGGAAGTTTTAATAATTTGCCGTTTCATACACATCGTAGCAGGCGATTATGCGTGCATTTTTTTCTTCATAATCAAATTTTAGGTTATTATGTCATAGTATTCACCAGTATTTCTGCTAGGAGGCACGTAAAATTCAGTGACGTCGTCTCGCCATTAAATAATCACTCTGTACTATTCAATCGATTAAAATATGTAAAAAAGGTATGTAAATATTTTATGATGTTTGTTGATTCGGTTGTATTATTTGTTCTAAATTTAATACTCTTTTTGAATTATTAACAAATACAGTGATTTCTGTGTGTGCACTTTGCAGGATCCTCTTAGGTTGTAATATAAATTAAAGGTTAAAATATAGATTAATGGCTATTTTTCATTTCAGAATTTTGTTTTTAAATGGGTATTTTTGCGTATGAAAATAAAAAAACAACAGTTATTTCAGTATAACTCTAAAACTTTTTATCATAATCACTTCCTTTTAGGGTTTTGTAGGTATGATGAAAAAACCCTTATATCGCTATGTGGTAAAATCTATCTGTCTGTATGTACGATAGAAATTGTAGACAAACGGCTGAACATAGAATGTAGGCGTGAACAACTCACACATTTTAAAACTATAGAGTTAAAAAAAACACATAGCGGGAAAAATATAAACATATAGGTATGTATTTAATAAATATGAACCCTCTTAATGTACGGATAAGAAAAAAAAATCAAATATCTTTTTATGGGATTTTCATGTGTCTGTCTGTTCCGTAAAAAATGTGGCTAAACGGCTGGACCTGTTAAGTTAAAATTTGGCATGCTTGTACAACTCTTTGACCTACATATAGAAATGGTATCTCTTAATACCTGGATAAACAAATACATTTTCATTTTTGATAAATTAAATTTTTTTATGGATATTCACCAAATTTGTGTCAAAAAACTTTTGTACCTCAATCTATTTCCCAGAGGGGTTGATAAACCAACAAAATTATATTTTTGGAAAAAAAAAACAAGTATTTTTATGAGATATTTATCAAAAATGTTGTCCTATGTTTTGGAGGGGTTGGTTTTCTTTTTCTTCTTCTTTGCCTTCTCTTTTTAGAGGAAGGCAATCATCAAGATAATTTTGACTTCGGAGACTGCGGCTTGAAATACATCTCTAGATGAATATCTAAACTACTGACGTAGATTTTCTAGCCACGGAATTCTTGATCGTCGTACACTTCGATAATTTGAAATAGTTCATATTTCTCCCTGTCAAAACTGGGATTAGTATATACATCTGAAAAAAAAATCAATACTGTAATAATTATTGTGTTTTCTGTGTAGTATCAAAAGAAAGTTCATAAGATGTAACTGAAGAAACGAAAATATATTCTTTATAATTCCTTTATTTTAACATATCAAAAAACCCAGGGAAGGTTATTCTAAAATTCCGAAAAATTCTTAAAAATGCCTATTGATATGAACTGGAGTAGTACTACAGATTTTTTTGATCAGATTAATTTTTCAGAAGAAATCGACGTTTTTTTATTTATGAAAAATTACAATTTTTTAAATTTCATGTGGGGTATTAAAGATATTAAGTACTTGGATCAGCGTGTCTCAACCTATGGGTCGCGACCTATATTGAGTTGCGAAAATTCCAAGTGCCGAATTTATTGGAATCACTAAGGAGTGATTCCAATAAATCCTCGAGGTTACTGACAGCCACTAAGCCGGACATAACCCTCCTGGATATCGAGACCAAACAGATGTTTGTGATCGAATTCTAAAGTCCAGCTGAGAAGAATATCTCTCTCAAGGAGGAGGAAAGAGGTCCAAGTATATGGACCTGTTGTCCGAGCTTAGAAAGCTGTATCCCGGGTATAAAGTTAAGCTTGTAGTCCTGATAGTTGGTGTTTTGGGTGGTATGAAAGCCTCCTATCGAAGGGAAATCGAGTCCACTCCCGCCTGCAGATCTTCTGCCAACTCTTTGATATGCAGGATGCAGAAAGCAGTGCTGCTCGGGTCACTCCGCATTGTGCGGGCACTGGATCTAGCGTAATTTCCGCGATTGCATATCGCCAGGGTTTGGGATGCAGTCGTGTGTATTTAGCTCCACTAGTCTCTAGTATGATGCGGCTCAAAAGGTTGCTGAAGTTTGAGATTAGTGGACGCTTGTCAAGACCTAACAAACCCCATAATAATAATATTGGTTCGTGACCGATGTTGGATCGTGACCTATATTAGATCCCGTTAAAATTGTAATGAGGT